>JAEBDU010012136.1:0-93226 GCA_016802625.1 Heliconius numata
GCCATAACAAAGTTCATGTGCCTCATATTTACTCTTTCAATTTAAGAAAAAGTGAACCAAAAAGATTTTTTTGGATGTTTGAATTTAAGTATTTTAAACAAAGGAACAGGTATATCAGATAATTATTTGTTTGTTTCGTCCATTACTTTTGTTTATCAACGATTGAAGATAAAGAAACTACGATAATATTGTTATATGGTTTTTTAACAATAATAATTTTAATGTAGCTACTAATTTTAAACGTAAGGTAGGTAGGAATAATTTTATAAAACAATGTATTCTTAGTGTTTGGTGATTGTACAAATACAAAAACACTTATGTACATCTAAGTAAAGACCTATAAGGTTAAATAAGTAAATATTTAAGCTTATAGAAGGTCTACACTCTTGCCTTGTATTTATGCCAAATAAAAAACTAGGTGACGCCAGTTTGCGATAGATGATAGCTGACAAAAATGGTAAATAAACAAAGTTTCATTTTATTTCTTACTATTTGCATTAATTTTAAGTGCTAATGCTTTTAATAATTGACAATAAAATTATTAACGAAAATATGAATTAAAAAATTGTTATACATAAAATTGGGGCTAGGTTAGGTACCTACATTGAAGTGATGAGGCAAATTTGATTAGGTGCCTTCAGGGAGGCCAAAACTTGTTGACCGTACTGTAATTAAAAAAGATATTATTTAATTAAATAGAAATGTGCTTTGCTAAGAAATTTAAAGTTAAACTTTTTCAAAATAGTTTATTGTAAGAATAAAATTATTTAAATTAGATAATACCTAATTTTAAAGACTTTTTTTTAAAAAAGATTTGTTCTTCAGTACATTGTTAACTAAATTATTTTCGTAATGTTGCTTGTGATGATTTGTTCAAAGTAAAAGTGCTAAAATTTATAAGATTTCAATATAATTCAACTTCTACAGAACGTAAAACAAACTAATGAGATTATGAAGTTTTATAAGTTTCAGAACAAAAACTTTTATAGTATTGATCTTATCTACTTCTCGACATGCTTACTACATAAGTAGTCACAGGAAATTTAATATTTTACGAAACGAGGACATGGAGTTTACTTGCAGTTACAATTTATAACATCTTAAGCAAAAATCTGCCTATTTATTAATCTGACTATGCTATATTTGTAGAAAAATATATTAAATAGCATATTTCATTATTTTATTATGAAATCGAATCACGTATTAGAGATGTATATTATTCTTATATAGATATTATAAATCAATGCTAACCTTGACACCGTCTATGCATTAAATGTATTCTTTAATTAAAAAAAAATCGTAAACACAAAACCTGTTTTAAAATACTTACTATTTTCTACTTTCAAAATACAATTCATATGAATTAAGTATAAATACATTATAAAAGTTAAATTGTTAAAACTTTATTACCTGCACCTGTTTGACGTTAAAATAATATTATGATTTGGCTATGCCTTCTATGAAGAGCAATAATTCTATAACCATTCAGTCTTATGTCCATATTGACATAATGGTCCATAGATAATACGTATTAATATTAATCATTTGAGTTGGAATAAAGGACTATTGATAAACAGTAAACATTTCAGTAAAATTTATTAACAATTGATACTAGTTTATAACTAGTATCAATTGTTAATAAATTTTACTAGATACAACAAGGAAAGTGGAGGGAATTTTCTGCCCAGATTGCGCGGGATGGGTTGCGTGTTGAGTGGCACACAACACATTGCGATTTGTCCTATAAGATTGTAGAAATTAAAATAATTTAAATCTAAGCATTCTAAATCATTTATTTGGCAATCGATACTAACCCTCGAACTGCTCTGCAGCATACAATGACAAGATATAGCATAAAGGAATAAATGCTTAGAAGTCTCATTATTTGGTCTTCATCATAAATAAGCAATAATGCTATTAAATTTTTGCACTAATAATTATTAATATCAGCTAATTATATCGAAACGTGATATTAGCAGAACTATGGAAGTTTTACGCTGTGAAAGTGTAACTTGTGAAACCCGATGCATTCCTCTCGGGTCTCGAGTGTAAAACATAAACACTTATAATAGCTTGTCATTATTTACATCTATATATATACGATACTTATATATTATAACTTTAACTTTCTCAATTGCGACGTTCAAGTACTTGTCTATTATTATTTTTTATTTTTTTGTGTCTTAAATAAGTATGTGGACAAATTAAAAGAAAACACAATAAGAAATAAGACTTAGTAAATCAAAACCATAGAGTACTTCCCGTGGACATACAGTTTTAAATTTGGCAAGGTGTGAGAACTTGCAATATTGCAAGTTATACAAATAAAGGAAAAAATCCCAAATGTTAAAATTTATAGAGATTTTCATAGAAAACAATTATTACAAACCTATTGTAGTTCATTTCATACAAAATACCGTTCCCGTTTCAACATGCAATTCTGAAATTGGTATGTGAGCCCGACTCGCATATAAACGGTTTTTTTTTAAATTAATAACTAAGTATTTGAAGACGTTTAATTTTTTTAAATTACTTTTTATTCAATTATTATCTTGTAATATTTTCCAGAACGTAAAGTATTATTATAATTTCCATATCATATTAGTTAGAGTAAATCGTAACGCATTATCATTGACCATTGACAACAATTAGCGTAATAAAACTCCGCTTGTCTTGTCAGTATTAAGACAATGACCTGGAGTTCATTGCCTCCAGGTTCAACTTTCGTAATTTTCCTTGTGTGCGATAGTTTAATGATTTTCCTACGAAAATAAAAATAAGGTTAATAGCTCTCAATGGGTTTGTTTAAACAAGGAGATCAATTAAAATGTTAATTGAATATTGTTTTATTGTGCTGTAATAAATTGTCATATTACTTTTAAAATTTTATATAGGTAAGTAATATACTTAATAGTAATCGTATATCGTAAACAATATATGTATCTTACATTTCTCAAACTAAAACAATTAGATTAGACTGCTAGTTTGTGTAACAATATCTCCTTAACTTTGCTAACTTTGTACAAGCTATAGTAAAATCGCGTAACTCCACTTCAATAACCATATAATAGAAATAACAATAAATAATAATATTTTAAGATAATTTCCGTATAATAAGGAACATACGGTACGTGTCTAATAATAGTACTTTCCTCTATACTAGATGCTAGTTGCTAGTGTCTACTGTAGACTGCAGATCACGTTGTACGGAACCGGGCGATTGTCAATGTCAGCGGACTACGCGCGATCTGAATCACGAATTGGCGTTTAGTGCGTCATCTTTTTCATTACTCTTTTTTTTAATATTCTTTATTGCATTCAACATTAGAAAAAAATACATTTAACAGATAAAAAAGTTATCCTCGATGGACTTATCTCTTTTAGAGATTTCTTCCAGCCAACCTGTGGTAGTGGGTGAAAGAATATGGCGAGAAGACAAAATATGCATTTGAATAATGCTATTGCTAAAAAAAATTAAGAGATAAGCTATTTTAGACAGGAATGTCCATGAGCAGTTAGTTAATCGATATCAATTCCACGTAATTTAAATTTAATACAAGTTACTTAAGGCTTAATTACTGTAACGAATATTATTTCTTAACTTCAATTAAATTACATTAAATAATGTTTATTTTATATTAATACACATTTTCGTATATTTGTCTTATTTCAGATGTCCAGACTAGGGTTTTCACTGTGTGCCTTATGTTGTATATCAACAATCAGTGCCCTTCGCGTCGGCGTCGGTATAGCTGACGTCACTGGACCAGCCGCTGAAATTGGTTTTGTAAGTTTCCTATAAAAATATGCTAACGATTATAATTTCTATGATTAATACTTTATAGTTTATTTTTGAGGCCAGTCGTGGCGCTGGTGCACGACTGTGTGATTGTAAACGCGACTGGTTGATCCCCACTCGAGAAAAATTTAATATTTATTTTTTCATTTCGTCGATCTGGTGTCGAGGTAAAACGCGGCGTTTAGTTCCGCCACTCAATGCCTCCGGAATTCGGCGGAAAGTGGGGAACGGAGTGTCTTAACACTACGATCCTGACTATTATGTTGTGTGCGGGATACAGCGTGAAGCTGAAAAAAAATAATTTCCGCGCTCAGGTAAAGCGATTTGATAAGTCTTCGCGCAGTGCGGCGTTGAGCTTCGCCACTTAACATGCTGTGTGGAGTGTGGAAAATAGGGTGGTGCGTGGAGAACGGAGTTTCTTTACACTAGCTTCTCTCACCTCGTTTTTTTATTAATATTTAAGATGCCATCGAGGCACAAATACCACATTTCTTGACTGTAAATAATATGATGACCGTGACGGCGTGATTCAGTATTTTTACCAGCCCGTCACCACTTTCTTCAATTCAAAGGCTTTTGGGAAAAATTATAAGCAAATTTCTTAACCATTTAATGATTGAGACTTTTATCTTTTCATATAGGTATATCTTAAATTCAAACCTAAGCAAAGCTTTAAAGTACCTATTATTATATTAGCTTAAACTTATCAAACGGTATCATTATACTATTATTTAAATTATAAATTTGTTTTTTTAATTATATGACTGTTACATACGGCTGCTAGTTACGTAAAGCTAATCTTCAAGGTTTTATATACAAATAAATTATTTTTATTAACTTGACCTCCAATTTATGATGATTACATTCACATTTTGTCTTTGATCTTTTTGGAACTCATATATGTATATAATGTTTATATACATTAGGTATATATAAAATAGTACCAATTTTTTTACTTCATGCTATATCCCGAGCAGGCGGAGAGAATATGGAAAAGTGTTAAGACACTCCGTTCCCATTAAGACACTTCAGTTACATATAGAAGGTGGAATAATTTTGTTTTTTACCAGTTTTATACTGCATCATTTAGACGTGACTCAGTATCGTGTTTATTGCACGATAGTAGTGAGTTCAAAAAAATCAGTAAAACTATTACATAATAACTAAAAAACTCTTTTTAATTTTTTACAAACTGTAATTTAGTAAGAATTATAAGGCTTTTTATTTTATTATATTTATTATTTATTAATAACTAAAACATATGTATGTTATTGTTAATAGTTAATACTGGAGAATGTTATGGCCATGCACCATTGTATTGTCAAGATTGTGTATTAAAGGGTTTATTTGTGATTTTCTTTTTAGTATTATTTAATAGATGTGTTGATAGAATATTTTTTTATAAAAAAAGCGATGCAAAAGCAACTTTAAGTATTTTTCCGCAAAACGGTGTAGGCAGAAGGAACCTTGTGTTAAGACACTCTCTGTTCCATTTTCTGCGATTGTCTACTAACGGGAGTGGAAAAATGAAAATAATTTAATATAATCAATTATCAATCCTCCGAGTGGGATTTACAATCACCGCTGTCACATCAGACGGCTCTAGGTTATTAATGCACTTGACCCGTGTCCCATTCGTGTCCCGTATTAATTTTAATTGCAAACATTATTTTTTTATTGAATATTTTTCTAAAAAAATGAATGTTATATTAAAAAAATATTAGCTCTGATGTAATTTTTAAAAAATATTTATATTAATTATAAGTATGTAGGTGTTATGCAATACACAATGTCTTTATTGAATAAAAGACATCCAAAATTCTGGATTATTTCCGTGTACAGGATAAAATTTAACCACGTGCAGTTTTTTGCTCGCTTACTAGATTTAAATATAAAATTATTACTTTACGTTATTACTTAAAGTGTATTTGACATTGAGAATAGTAAAAAAAATATTAAAATTAAAAACAAATGAGGAAATAAGTAAATACATAATATATTGCGACCTTAAATATTAAAAGTAAGTGCGCGGCTTATGGTTGAATTTGTAAGGCTTTATACCTTCTTAGCATTTTTCATATCGTAACTTATATGCAACATTTGTTACAGGTATCTATTTTTAATTATTTGTGGTATAATGTAAGAAGACTTGTTTGTTTATTCAATTATGCTAAGAAATAAATATGCGTTTTTAACCCCCGACAAAAGCAGAGTCCAGTCCAGAGACGCGACAGGTTGTGAGTTCGATTCCCACGAGGAAATTAAATATTTAATATTTTCATTTTTTCGCTCTGGTATCAAAGCAAAGCGCCTGTGCAAGCGCGGCCTGTGTGCTGCTGTGAGATACAGGTGAAGCTAAAAAGAAAAGGAATTCGATTGTTATCTTACAGTAATATTAATTATCGGCTATGGATCTAGATCATTAATCGTATTTGTTTTTTTGTTCTTGCTTTTGTTTATATTTTATAATACTTTTTTTATAGTTGTACAAACGATAAGTATTGGACTAGAACTCTTGATCCTACTGAGCTTATTTTATTACAAAAAAAGGTTAATAAAACTTTAATAAAACATTTTTTAATATGTAATATTCGTAGAAATATATAATAAATTTACATATTTTACAATATCATAATAATAATAAAATGCTAACTAGGAAAATGCATGATTTTTAGTGTAGGCAATAAATAAAGTGCGAAGGATGTTAACGATTCCTTCACGGTTTATTGAACAGGCGAGGTTAAACGTCTAGATGTGAATAGCCAGTACTCGACTATTCGAGGACTTTCATTATTCTTAAAAAACTAAATTTTCCTAATGCCGATTAGGATTTTATTAATACATATTTCAATAATTGAAACTATACATATATAAGGCCAAAAAATGTTTTTTTTAGTATCACGGTGTATCAAGTTTAGCCAGAGGGAACTTGGGAACCTAGTGTTAAGACACTCCGTTCCCAATAAAACATTTCCTTTTCCCACTTTCCGCCGGATTCTGGAGGCATTGCGTTTTGTGGCCAAAGTCAATGCTACGGTTGGCCTCGTTAGAAGAGCGAGAAAATGAAAATATTTTATAGTGGAAATTGAATCCCCAACCTGTCGCGTTTATGGCCTATTACTGGCCTCATATGGTAAAAAATGTATAATGAAAAATACAATGATAATTTTAATGACAATTATAATTTAAAAACTTAAGATTTTTAAGTAGTAATGACTAATGACTCTTCAAAATACACTTTAGTGATTTATTGCATACAGTAGGTCAAAAGTGGCCGTCATTAACCCACCGTAGGTTCACTTCGTTATAACATTTTATTACTGTCGTAAACAAAGATCAGCTTTTAGCAAATCTGGCATGTTTCAGCAAGACAGTAAATACTGTTTTAGCGAGTATATTGTAGTAAACATTGTATTTGCAATTAGGTACATGCACGCAATGACCCCAAAAAAATATTTATAATAAAATTTTTTTTTAATGTGTTTAAGGCAGTAGACACATTCAGGCTGACAGACAAACAGACACACAACAAAGTGATCCTAGGATATTATGGTTCCTTTTTTCCTTAAAAGGAACGGAACCCTAAAATTGCTACATAAACTACCTCTTTATAATATTTAACACATGTTGTATTAATTCGCAGATGGGTTACGCAAACTTCGAGCAGACCGGCCATGGCATCCATTTGCGTCAGTTTTCCCGCGCATTCGTACTTGCAGATGAAAATAATTCAACGCGTATTGTCTTTGTATCTGTAGACGCTGCTATGATGGGGAATGGAATAAGAAAGGAGGTATTAAAACAAAAAATAAAAAAATACTTAAATGTAGAAAAATAATTGATTTCAGGATTGATTCTTGGTTCTGGCTTCGATCTACACTCGAGGTAATAATTATATTTTTTTATGTATCGGCTCGCGTGACACGTTATATCTCCTAATCAGGTGAAAGGTGGAGAACTAAGTGTCCTCACACTAAGTCGTCCCTGGTGTTAGGATTTTATTGCAAAATGCATTGTATTATGTGCTTAAGCCAAATTTCACAAGCGAGCAGTGTTTGCTGGTAATTACCATACCATGTGGTACAAAATGTCTAAGGTTGCAAAATTAAATTCTATACATTGTTCATTTTGGACATATAAGTCTTGCTGTTTGTTTTTTTTTACAAACATAAACATAAAAATACTATATCGAAAATCTATATTAAAATATCTTAATTAAAACAAGTAGGAAAATAAATATATTTTTAACAAGTTACTTAAGCCACTTCGATCCCAATTATTTTGAACTGTAAGCGTCAAAGTATTAGGGTGCATTCGGGCAACTCCAAAAATATTTATAATAACCACGAAATACTATTGTGTTTGGAAGTAAAAAAGAATTATTAGAAATCCCGATTTTTGGAGCTACCCAAATGTACCTTATACAAATAATTGTCCTAACCAAAATCAATTCCACAATCCTTTTTAATTAGTTTCCATTCCTTGTCAGGTTATAAAACGCTTACAAAAACGGTACGGCGATCTATACAATGAGAACAATGTGATATTAAGTGGAACTCATACACATTCTACGCCTGGAGGATTTCTTTTGGATTTTTTATTTGATTTACCCATATTGGGCTTTGTTAAGGAGACTTATGTTGCGTATATAGCTGGAATATTGAAGGTAAGTTGGTCTATTATACTATTTAACGTCCAAAAGATAGTTATATATTTTTGCACCAGCGTGTGACTGAAAACGACGGTTGTGGGTTCGATCCCTATTCGGGGGAATGTTCTATTTGTTATTTTTATTTTGGCGAATATTATCTGGCAATAACGCGGAAAGTGGAGAAGGTGTGTGTGTGTGTTTTAGTCAGGCTTCTTTCATGATTTACTATTATTTTATATTTAAAGTAGCACCTCCAATTTTCGATCAACCACGTGTATAATTGAACGAAGACCAATAAAAATAAATCTTGAAAATTGAGGGAAAAGCTAATTATTTATATTGTTTAAATTACAGAGTATTATAATCGCCCACAACAATATAACGCCAGTGCGTATGGAATACGGTGAAGGTGAATTATTAGATGCAAACATCAATCGGTCTCCCACATCGTATCTACGGAATCCGGCTGAAGAGAGAGCTAAGTTGGTGAAGTTCTTTTTATTTTTAATTTCTTATCAGTATTATTAATATTTTGAGTTAAGTTGTTGCGATTGAATGCGAGTATTGTGAATTAAAATTTTAATATGAGTAAAACAGATGTTCAACAACTACGTGTAAATAAAAATTTTAAGCACATGGAGACTACAGTTAGATAAATATTTTCCCATTTTTATAGCTACATATATAAATATTTTCCTTACAGTCCTGTTCCTATACAGTCAGTATTAATATTTTATATCTTTAAAAAAACTTGATTTCAGATACAAATATGATGTAGATAAGACCCTAGCGCAAGTGCGTTTTATATCACCATCTAATAAAATAGTGGGAGTCATCAACTGGTTCGCGGTGCATCCCACCAGCATGAACAACACTAACCGGCTGATATCCTCCGATAATGTTGGTTACGCCTCGCTGTTGATGGAGAAAGCGATGAATGGAAATAATACTTTGCCTGGCAAGGTTAGTTTTTTTATATAGCTTCATGCTTTATCCACTACTAAATTAAATAAATCTTATAAATCTAAACTGGCTCCTGTAGTAGTAAAAAAAAGAGTTTGTATATGAAAAATTTTAAATGTCATTAGCACACACAGATTCGAATATTTTTCTTTATCGAATTTGAATTTAACCAGCTAAAGCCTTGCTAAAGCCGTTAAATGTGTTACATAAAAGAGCGTAGGTTAAAATTTCACTTAATACATATTCATTTTACAAGACGCTTGAATATATGTATGTATATTATATTAATTCGTTATAAAAGAGAAACTGCCATTTTATTTTCTTCTTGCTTCAGTTTCTAGAATATATAAAACTGATAATACAGATTTTTATAATGGTCTAATATTAACGTAAAGAACATGATTTTAATTAGACATATATCCATTGATTTTGAATATCATTACTTATTTTCAAATCTTGCAAAATACTCACTGAGAGGTAACATATTTCTTTGGCTGTATATAAATACTATGCATTATCTGTGGCTTTGCTGACCTAAATCAAATATAAAGGATTTTGCAAAATACACCACAAAAATAATTCAATAAATTGTAATATAATAGTTTCTGAGATTAGTAAGTTTAACTGAACAAATTTTTCAGCTTTATAACAGCAGTACAGATTTATTTATTATAGCACTTAAATTCCAGGGTCGTGTTGTATGTGCATTTGCCTCAACAAATCTAGGCGACGTATCTCCAAACACCAGAGGCCCTAGATGCGAGTTCTCAAATAAAATATGCGATCAGGAGAAATTGAAATGTGATTTGCACAAAGAAAGATGTTTTGCTTCTGGACCGGGAAGAGATATGTTTGATAGTACTAGGATTATAGCTAATAAACTGTTTCAAACTGCTATGGTAAGATTTATTTTTATATTTGGAATTAGATAAGTGACTTTAAGTAGGAATTGAAACTAAAATCTATAGTTTAGTTACTGGTGTAACAATAAAAAAATGAATTATTTTCATTGCGTCGCACTGGTAACCAGACGAAACGCGGCGTTGAATTACGCCAGTCAGCGACAATCTCTCTATAAATAATTGAAAAATGGGGAAACGAGTACCTTAACACTATGTTCCCTCTGTTTACAGAAAGTTCTAAAACAACCAGGCGAAGATCTAACCGGTCCTCTCGCCATCATCCACCAGTTCGTGGACATGCCCAACCAGGAAGTCTCCCCTTACGATCCTGTTACTGAAACTTTTAATGCTGTATGTATATTAATAATATAATAAATAACAAAATTTGTAACAGTTTTTTGTTTATTAACATGCATAAAAATATTCAAGTTAAGATTTTTTTTACTATTTTACTTAAAGCCTACTTTAAAAAAGGTTATCCCTCTTAAAGTACTTTGTACTTTGAATGGTGGTCGGAAAGTTATCAAACATTACATGCTCTAATCTAATATTGCGCCATCTTTCCTTCACTGATATGTTATTTTCATTCAGCAAAAAAAACTATATAATGCGCACTCGAGTGTATGAAATATTTTCATTCTAATAACAAGACTCGGCGTTGGGTTCCGTCGAGGAACATGGGGAACGGAGTGCCTCAACACTAGGTTCCCTTTGCCTACTCTGCTATACACGAGAAGCTAAAAAACATAATAATAACAAGATTAACTTTCAAATTCCAGAGCTCAAAAGTCCAAGGTTGCGTTCCAGCCATGGGCTATAGCTTTGCCGCAGGAACTACAGACGGCCCCGGTTCCTTCGACTTCTCGCAAGGGACCACCACTTCCAATCCACTGTGGAATGCAGTTAGAGACTTCATAGCGGAACCCACGGCAGCTGATATAGCGTGTCAGGCGCCCAAACCTATATTATTGGCCACTGGACGGGTACGTAGTATGGATATGAAATGGAGATTAAGTTGTTTTTTCAAGGAATTTTAAGTGTAGGTTTAGTCAGTGTTCTGTTTTGCGTTTGTTGCCTATAGCAATGATTAATTGTAAACAAATTTTAAGTGGAAATTCATTGGGACCAAAAGCCATACTTACAAATAATTATGCAAAACACTCTTTTTCATGTAAATTCTGCAAATCTCCCCAAAACAGGTAAATTACAAATAAAATTTCCTCATTCAGGCAAAATTCCCCTACGAGTGGCAGCCTCACGTCGTCTCCTGCACCCTCGCTCGCATCGGCGGGCTCACTCTGGCGGCGGTGCCCGGCGAGTTCACTACCATGTCGGGACGACGTTTACGTTCCGTTCTACGTTCCGTTACATCTGGCCACGTGGTGTTGGCTGGACTGTCGAATATATATTCAGATTATATAGCTACCCCAGAAGAGTATCAGGTAATTATTATAAAGAAAAGCAGCTTCACGCATTTTCTTGTAAAATATGATAAGCAACGGAATCGCCTGAAATTGCCTTAACTCTAGTTTCTGAAGTAAATATACATATATTAGTTTGTTGTAAGAATAATAACAATGAAAAACAGATATGTTAAGGATGGCGTGGTACAGACGCACAGTATCTATTTATAATCGCGACAGGTGCAAGCTTGATACCCACTAGGCGGAATGAATTATTTACTGAGTCCAGACTAGAGAGTCCAGACTAGATCCCCTCTGCCTACCCTGATACATGCGGGATACAGCGTGAAGTTGAATAAAAACATTTTCTTACTTTACTAGTAAGATAGAGCGCGCACGCAATGGCGTGTTGAGGGGCAGAATAAATTTAAAATAAAATTACGTGGAATGTAAAGAACGTGTGTCCTTCCACTGTTCTATTTCCCTACCCTATCATAAGTAGGTATAACGTAAGGCTAAAAGAAAAGAAAAAAGTACATAAGAATTAATAAAATAAAATACTATTTATAAATATCAACAGGCGCAACGTTACGAAGCTGCTTCAACTATATTTGGACCGCACACTCTAGATATTTACCTCAACAAGTACATAGAACTTGCAAACGCTTTGAAACAAGTAAGTATTTCTGTTATACGTAATTAAATTAAAAAAAATATATTATAAAAATATTTATAAATAATTTAGTCTGACCGAAACCAGATTTTCAACCGAAAATGAAATCGAATCTTCGGCTTAAGTCACTTATTGAAACTTTTTAATGTATTGGGATGACTAAAGAAAATTAGTGTCTTCTCTCTTATTTCCTGTTTCTATTAACTGTTTATGTTGACGATCTTCGAATATATCGTCAATGTTCGAATTTCGAATTTTAATTAACGATTAACATAAATTATTTACAAATAAAAAAATATATTTTTTATTATAAAAAAAAATAAGAACAATCTTTATTTGCTTCAGAACACAAAGCTCGACCCGGGCCCGTCTCCACCGGACTTCAGTGAACAATTAATAACGTTAGTGCCCCCCGTCCTATGGGACTCAGCACCGTGGGGACACGAGTTCGGTGACTGCGTGAGGCAACCACAAAAGTACTACGGCTACGACGACACTGTTGTTGCTGTGTTTGTTAGTATTTGTTGTTGTTGCTTAATTACTTTAACGCTATAGTATACTAAAAGTGCAATAATCACTGAATCACATAATTAACCCACTATACATCATTATATGAGTAAAAAGAGCAGTTCTAATTCACATTATTACAAATGTGACTAAACGCAACAGATTGTTTGTGGGTTCGATTCTCACTCAATCGCGCGGCGTTGAGTTTTGCTATTCAACACGCAATGCATTCAGAATTCAGCGGAAAGTGGGGAACGTGTCTTAATACTAGATAGAGCGTGAAATTAAAAAAAAAAACTACTGGACCACATAAGGTATAATTATTCTCATCTTGCCACATCTAATTTATGAATTCATTGATAGTAAACAATATTTTATATTAGCCTGAAGATACTTAAGTAATAAAATACTGTCATTTTCGTGAAAGTGTATTTACATAATCCTCCAGGTGTCTGGCCACCCCCGCAATAGTGCACAGAGGAGTCGCGGGTTCGCATCCGTCGAACGTTTAGTGTCAGAAGCTGATGACGCGTGGGTGACTGTCGCTACAGATGGTGATTGGGAGACTAAGTAATATAAAATATTTATTATTTCACTATTAACCTTGCCGATAATGAAATAAGTTCATATTATTATAATATTGAAGTGAGCATAAAAGTTAGCAATTGATAGCGTTTGACCGTAAAAGCCATGGTTCGATTCCCACTCGAGATAATAATCTATGTTTTTATGGTATTGCGTGTTGAGTGGTGCAACTTAACGCCGCGCTTTGCCTCGTTGCCAGAGCGAACAGTACCTTCGCGCTTACAGTCACATGTATAGAGGCACATCCCTGCGCCACAACGGCGTTAAACTGATTATAATGGCAATAGAAAATCTCGATTTCAGGCGGAAGATGAAGAAAGGAGTTTCTACTTCTAGGTTTTAGGAACAAGACTATAAAATTAAATGTCATATTACATTAGTAGTATTGTAAGGTCTAATTTGTCTTAATCTTTTTATAAAATACGAACAACGCGTGAAAATAAAATTAAAATGTCACGATTTTAATCACAAAATCACATTTACAGATTCATATGGAAACGCAACTCTAAAATCCTCGGCACCAGCGAGGCTCATATAGAATGGGAAATCCCTCCCGGAACTGAACCTGGGACCTACCGTCTGCACCATTACGGAAGCTATAAATATATATTGGGGGGTATTTACCCGTATCATGGATTTTCTGATGCGTTTCAGGTTAGTTAGGTAGTTTAGTATTTAACGAGGTAGATTTAAAGTGGCCTACCTTTAAATATACTCAAAAGTAATTAATTGAGCGAGCATCGTAGCACAGAGGCATAGAAACATCTTACGTTGTATATTACTAGTTATTTTTTTTATTATTTTCCTGTCTTTTCTCTCGACCACAGATTAAATCTATACAACTAAAAGATTATATAAAAATAAAAGATTTGTTTGGTTTATCGCGCTGATCTCAGGCACCATTGGTTGAGAGATCAATAATATAGCTCTATAATTCTAATAAGAGCAGTAACTTTTCTTGTTATGTCATCATACAACAAAAAGTCGGTTAAAATTATGTTGCAATATTTTTTATATTGATTGATAGTTAATAAAAATATTTTGAAAATAGCCAATTTGTGAAAAATCATCACAAAAAAACCATCATAAATTAAAAAATTTAAAGATTTTTAAAATATTGAAAACAAAAGCTACGACAATTTGAAGTTAAGCCACTTTTATTCTACGATATACATATAATATTGATATTTAATATATTTTACATGTTGTATTACAATTTTGTATGTACCTTGTAAATTGGTTTTGGATGATTGTTTTAGAAGTCATTAGTTTATTTGAGATTAACTGATTTTTTATAAATCGTGTTTTATGTTAGAGTTTTTTTAATTTAAATATTTTAGAGGCACTTTTGGTGCAGTTGACAAGTTACTTGGTTGCCACAAACTAAAATAATAATTAATGGTATATTTTAGTAATCATTAAAAAATATATTTATACATTAATTTAAAAATAAATTAATTGATTATACCAGCGATACATATTACATGATTTACAATAACATTGTATATAGTATGTAAGGTTTTTAGTCCCTAGTCTGTAATTTGTATAAAAAATAAAGTAGTGGTCAGTGCTTCCCAAAGATTGTTAGTAAGCCTTGCCTTGATTTTTTTTACTAGTCTGGTATTTATGTGTTCAGAAAGTATTATTCAATTTAGTAAATACTCAATGCTAAAGCTATTTTAAAAAAATTGTTATATAAAAAATATTTGTATAATTAACATTATGTATGTATATAAAAATTGCCATATCATACTGTAGGAGTTTGAAATGAAAAACTATGTATATCAAATTAATATATATTATAAAGATAATATATATTGCGCAATAATGTTGTCCATAATTGGATGATTTTATGTATTATTGCATAAATAAATCTTTAAGGAATAATTTTATTGATAACAAACAAAGCTTGCCTTATAGATTAACTTATTAAAATAAAAAAATAAATTATTTATATTCGTTTGTTTTTATCACCTTCATAGCGCCTAAGTACAACTGCAACAATTGTGTAATGTATGTTATCCTATTATTACTAAAAAAACATGACCCAGTCAATGTCAAAATCAATTTGTTATTAGCATTTAACCTACCGTTTCCTAATAATACAGATTGTCTCTGTCTTTCTTGACGTTTATTTGCCCCAGGACCTCATAACATAGGAGGAGAACTGGCTACTCTATAACCTCACCATATATCACCTGATTAATAGACAATCTCTTAGTGGAATTCCACACCTAATGTGCGCCGCCATAGTTTCAAATAAATGATTGTAACATACACCTTATATATTTATTTTCATTAAGTAATCATAATGAAGATAACCTTTTTAAAGGATATGTAGGTGCATACCATAACTAAGTATGTATTGATATTATTATTTATCTCACAGCTTTATCTGTGAAAGACCAATTTGTAATTATAATAGCTATTTTATCTTTTGTATAGATAAAATCTTGTTTTTTTCTTGGCACGTTTCTGATGATATCAAAATACAAACATTAATATAGAGAAGGGAAGGCAAAACGGTACAGTAAAGGAAAAATTACTTGTAATCAACAAATTATAGCTTTATTTTAGGAAGTCTTATTTAGACTCATACGAACTTATTAGGGGTCAGTCTATTCATTGATAAGCCGTTAGTTGAATTACAGCATCATTTAGAAGATATTGGATGTGTTCCTACCTGCACTGGCAATTTTTTTTTATATATAAATTGTTACCAGTCTTTGTGTAAGAGCACAAGCGTATATCTGTGAACGTGACAGGATATGGGTTCGATTCCCACTCCCATTTTCGCTACTTAACTCGCAATGCCTCCAGAAATCGGCGGAAAGTGGGCAGCAGAGCGAACCTAGGCTCCCTTTGCATGCGGGATACAGCGTGTAACTGAAAAAAAAATCTCTGGTCCAGTTTGACAGAGAGCGGTTACGTCATTTAAAATACAGTACATAAAAAATATATCTAATTATTAATCCACGATGCAATTTAAATCAGATATATTCAAAAGCGAAGTAAATACGAATAATTATATACAATGATTTAATGATAACACGGAATACATTACGTTATAATCCTTTGCTATTGATTGATGAAGATTTCTTATCAATATATCACCATGTGGTGGAAAGAAATTAATTAAATCGCTTTTAATTCATAATTATTTCTTAGTGTCATGAAAGAACGGTATATTGTAAATCGGCTCTAGGAAAAATATTAAAAAAAAAAACAAAAAATGGCAATATCACTAACAGGAAAGTTGGTGATACTCTTCGTATCACTAGCTGTGATAGGTGGTATGACGGCTGTGATAGTTTTGGTGGTGAATGATAGCGTCCCAAAAGATGATGATATTCCGTCTACAACTACAGCAGTCCCAACGGTAGCCCCTGAGGGTTATCAAGTGGGGGTTGGTATAGCGGACATGACTGGACCTTGTGTGGAAATTACTTTTGTAAGTACCTTTTCAATTGTAAAACTGTCTGTATGTTGGTAAATTTAATATATAATAAGTTAAATAACTTTAGCATTTATAAAAAATGTCCTCCATGCTACTCCTCCTTTCTTGCATTTTTTACGATTTTTTTCGTTTACGTGCATCAATATTATTAAGATCAATAAAAAATACTATTAATTGATTCTAATAAATTTCAGATGGGCTACGCAGAATTAGGTCAAAAAGGGGGTGGTATACATTTACGTCAGTTTTCTCGTGCTTTTATCTTTGTTCAAGGCAATACCAGAGTTGTGTTGGTAACAGCTGAAGTCCAAGCTGTTGGAATTGCTGTAAGGCGAGGAGTAAGTTATTTGTTACGCACATTATTTTCAGTTATATAATCCATTTTCTCCCTATACATCACTCTTTTATTTCAAATAAAAAATATGATACAAAACTCTTACTCTATAGGATGGAGGTATATATTTAAGTAAATACCTATTATTTAAGAAATCATTCAACTACCACCTCACACCTCAAAGGTCGGTAACGCACCTGTAGCTCCTCTGGTGTAGCACGGGGTCGTGGACGGCGGTGATCATCATCAGGTGACCCGAACGCTCGTTTGCCTTGTCCTTTTTCCATAAAAAAAAACTACACTAGTTGAGCATTCATCTTAAATATGTTGATCATATGGATCACTTTTTTGTTCATCTGTCCGTTAAATTTCAAGCTGGCGTAGCCGTACGGGCCCGTTAGTAATTAAATGTAACTCTCGCGATGTGTAATTAGAATCGAACCCAAAGCCCACACTGTGTACTGAATTTAATACTTCTATGAAATTTCCAGGTCGTAAACAAACTTCAAGAATTATACGGTGACATGTATAATATTGGTAATGTGATTATAACCGGGACACACACGCACAGCGCGCCCGGAGGCCATCTTGTGGACTTTCTTCTAGACGTTTCTATAATGGGCTTTTCTAGAGAAACTTATGATGCTTATGTCGAAGGAATCACTAGGGTAAATTGGAATTAATATAATTATATGTTTATCGGTACTTCTAATTTTATTAAGTGCGACTTTACTGTTTTTCTTTATCGTTTTATTATTCACATATTAGAAAGCAGCTTTTTACTAAAGAGCTAAAAGTCTTGCCTTGTTTTCCCAGACCGAGGAAACAGGCGAAGCTGTGAGCTGGTCGTTAGTATGAAATATTTCCTAATTTTGTTACTATGATGATATAAATTAGAATGTACCTACATATATCACATGCTCTAATTCTCATAAATCAAATTCAATCAACAAACATCTATACTGAGATTAGATATATTTTTTTTTAATAATACAAATAATTGTGATTACACCTAACAGTAATATTTTTTTTATGAATTATTAATGGGTATATTAGATTGGTTATTTATTTATTATTATGGAACAAATGGTATATGAGTAGTTTTTTACAATGCCCGTGCATTATTATATAATTACATACTTATCTTGGTACAGCTCTTTGTTGTTGAAAATCATTAATGATCAGTATAATATATATTGTAATTTATAATATGTTATAATTATAGTAAAAAATATTAAATACTTATATTTAATACTAGTCTTCCGCTCGCGGCTTGGCCCGCTTGAACTACACAATTATTTATTTACTAATCTGAATCATTATCATTTTAAAGAAAATATTAGATATTTGATTCATTGAAAAAAATAATTTTCAGTCGATTAAACGCTTTGACCACTAAGACCCACACTTCTATCAAGTTACAAATTTTTTTATACCATTTTCTGAAATGTGGAGAATAACACTAATAATGTTAAAAATATTGCTATCAATCATTATGATTTTCAAACATTTCAGAGCATCGTAAGAGCCCATAGCAATATAGTACCAGCTCGCATGTACTTCGGCAGCACTCAAGTGAAGAATGCACATGTTAATAGATCTCCGTACTCGTACGATGTAAACCCTGAAGAAGAAAAAGCAAGGTAAAATATTATTTAGTATATAATTATTTAAATGATATAAATGTTTTAATTTTGGATACGGCATTCAAATTGGTAGAATGTTTTTTTATTTTATCGTCTCACTTTTTACCCATTTTAAAGGGCGTTGTGGGTCAGTCCGAAATACGGCTAGCGCTGTGGGTTAGAGCGAGAGAGCAAGCGTTACGTAACAAAGTTGTTTACCCTCCCATAAGAAATTATCATTTCAAAAATAAAAACTATTATTGTAACTTTTAAAAAATCTGATTAAGTTCGATAATGGCTTTATTTATAAAATGGTTAATAGTTTATATTTAAAATAGGAAAAAAGTGCGTTTATAATACAGTTACAATTTCCAGATACGAATCAAACACAGACGATGAACTGACACAAATACGTATAATCAAAATGGATGGCACCCTTCACGGCGTGATGAACTGGTTCTCAATACACACGACCAGCATGAACATGAGCAACCATCTCATATCGTCTGATAACCTAGGATACGCTGCCCTGAAAATGGAAGAAACCCTCAACCCTGGGAGACTTGCTGGAAAAGTAAGGATTTTTTATAACTTTACGCGTCATCCACCGTTATGTTCACCGGTTTTTGCACGAATTCAGAAAGTAGAACTCAACGTCGCTATGTGTGTATTAAAACGGGGAAACGAAAATAATATATCCTACGAATGAATATCGAATTCACAACCATAACGTTTTCATTCATATGAAAAATTATCAATTTAAAGTCGGCAAATGAATGCAAATGACATTTTTGTTTACTTTTTTTCGCGCTGTAAGGAAATCTAGGAACTTAGAGGTAAGACTAATAAGAGTTAAGGGTCAATACCAGGAAATTTTTACTTTAAATAATGTAATATTTAATTTAAATCTTGCCTTTCCAGCCTATAATCGTAACAGGTTTCTTCACATCATCCTTAGGCGACATATCCCCTAACACTCAGTCGCCAAAATGCGAGTTCAGTGGCAACGAATGTGATAACCAGTTCAAATTTTGTCAACTGTTTGAAAGATGTTTCGCTTCAGGACCAGGGGAAGACATGTTTGAAAGTACCAGAATTATTGGTGAAAAAGTGTATGAAGGAGCGATGGTGAGTTAAGGCTTGGACTAATCTGTAGTTATTTGATAGTTGTGGGTTCGAGTTGGATTTGTGGTTTTTTAATTTGATATTTTTTTGCTTCACGTTTGAGTTTTAAAATTGGGCATGTTCAAACTGCAGTTTAATTTGATGAGTTTTTAAAACACAATGACTTTAGGTTGGAAAGAGGATTTTAGGGTTCCGTACCTTTTAAGGAAAAACGTACATTGTTGTTCGTCCGTCTGTCTGTTTGTCAGGAGCCTTTATCTCAAGAATGCTCGGATATACTAAAGTTATTTTAAGTAAATTGAGTTAATTAATTAATATTGTTATGTTACAGCAAATACTAAATTCCAATGGAGAAGAAATAACCAGCGACATATCAGTTATACACCAGTTCGTTGAAATGGGAAGTGAAGTGGTGCCCAAATACAATCCTGTTATAGATGAATTTATGTTGGTATGTTAAACAAATGTACAATAATTATAACACATTTGCAACACACAAAGTGCGACTGTAAACGCGACTGGTTGTGGGTTCAATCCCTCCTCGAGGAAATGAAATATTTATTTAAATTTATAGTTCCGTTTCTTCGCCCTGGTGTCGAGGCAAAGCGCGGCGTTGAGTTGGGAAAGGAGTGTCTTAACACGAAGTTCCCTCTGCCTACCTTGCTGCGTCCGGGGTACAGCGTGAAGCTGATTTTTAAATTAATTTTAAGTAACTAATCTCGTAGAACCGATCTGTTCTTTCAGTCCGAATTCGAGACGTAGCTTTTTGGCTACCGGAACATAACGCCGCGGAAAAATGGAAATAATTTTCAAGTAGTAATCATTATTAGGATTGGAAATCAAATCCACAACCGGCGTGATAACATGTCCTGGGAAAGAACAGCTTCTGAATTTTCTACGTTTTTGATATAGGATAATATTTTTTGTTAATAGAATGAAACAGTAGGAGGTTGCGTTCCCGCTATGGGTTACAGTTTCGCTTCAGGCACTACAGACGGCGCGAACGTACTTAATATTACTCAGGTATACGTTATTTTATTTGATTCTTAATATAAAATAAAAAAATATGTTAATCACTCTATCCACAATCATATTGGAGTAAAGTAGAGACCTATATTCTTAGCTACAATGGACTCCAGCTAATTGTTAACATTATTATAGTATATTACATTATTTGTATTTATAATGAATATACTTATAGGTATAACGCAATGCCTGCAGAATTCCGCAGAACGGAGTGTCTTAAGGCTCCGTATTATCTCCATGATTGTAGGTCAACGAGAAATTGACTTATAATCAAAAACTTTAGTTGAACTGTAAGCTCTCACTTTTTGCTAAATTGTATAATTCAATTACAACCTATAGTTGGAACCTTATAGGTTTTGATTACACGTCAATTTTCATACAAAAAATGTTCTGCGTTCCAAAGGACTGTAGATGCAAACTTAAGAAAAGTGGTCTTGACAGATAAAGCTATAAAGGTGCAGTTTTTCTTTTGAGTTACAGAACCCTAAAACAGATATTTCATATTTATTTGTATATTCCAGGGCACAATAGAGGGCAACCCGTTATTAGACGCGGTGACCGGTATAGTGGGGCGCCCCACCGAGCAGGACGCGCTCTGTCACGCGCCCAAACCCATATTGCTGGCCACCGGACGGGTCTGTATTCGATTTTAGCTATATAATATTTTATTTTGATTTTGTTTATACATAGCAGCGATTTGGGAAATTATTTTTAACATTATAAAAATTGATATTTGTGCTTGTAAATGGTTTCATTAATTGCATATAGGTATTATATATTTTTTCAAATAATAAGTAGTAATAGTAAGTAAAATTAAAAAAAAATAAGAAAGCTTCGAACACATTGCTCATTAGGTTCTCCAAAAAATAACCCGTTCTGAGTAAAATAATGACAAGAAATTTTTATGATGATTTATTAATAATGAAACAAAAATGATAAGAAATTTAATTTATCAAAGAAAATTTATAGTTATTTTTATGTAAATTGTCAAATCTAAACCCCACAAAGAATGATTTTAGTAATTTATTTTTCTTCCACTTTCCAGGCGAACTTCCCCATACCATGGCATCCCCATACAGTCTCCATAACCCTAATACAATTGGGCCAAGTGACCATACTCGGTGTCCCTGGGGAGCCCTCTACTATGGCCGGGAGGAGAATGAAGCGAGTTGTTCAGAGAGCCAAGTCACTAAGAGGTCAGAGTGGTCCAGTTATAGTGTCGTCACTATGCAACGAGTACGTGCACTATATCACAACGTTTGAGGAGTACCAGGTTTGATGTTATTTGTTTTATTGTAGCAGCTACCATTTTTTTTGGAAAAAAAAATTTATAAAATATAAAAACGAATAAGTGATGAAGACAAAGAGGAAATTAAGTATGTAATATAAATAAGTTAGTAAAATTGAAATCTTAATATGTTTATTATCTGTGGGGCTTACCCCTGTGAATATACAAATTCTCAAAGAAAATTACTTTAAAATAAAAAAAAAATAGTTACACTGTATTCAAACATAAATGCACGAGCATACGCTCACATGAATACGGAAATCAAAGCGTGACATCTCCCATTGAAAACGTAGTGTCTCAGATAATTTCTGATCGTGATGCGTGGGATACGGAGTGTCATAGCACTAGGTTCCCTCTGCCTACCTTATCAAATGCGGAATAGTGATTAAAAAAGTAAAAAAAATAATAGTATATGACTTACAGGTTCAACGTTACGAGGCAGCTTCTACAATCTACGGTCCGCATACTTTAAATATATTTCTTCACAAGTTTCATGAGTACACTCTGGCGGCTATAGATGTAAATATATTTATATTTTATATTTATTTCGAATGTATGTATGTATTTTGCTTTGTGTGCTTGTCATTTTTATTCAAAATTGCTTGATTGACCGATTTTGTTGTAGAGTAAAAACTTTTTTATTTACTTAATAATTATCCTACGAATAATATATACATCAAAAAACTTAAATTATTTAATATCAAAACATACGTAAACTGCTGACAAATGTAAAGAAAACAGAGCTTTAACTTTATTTTTTAGGGTACTCCGATCCTACCCGGAATCGAACCTGTCGACTTCAAGAACCGCACTCTATCCCTGATCTTACCGGTAGTAATGGACAACGCGGGAGTGTCGTCCGCCTTTGGGGATGTTATACAGCATCCACCCGAGATTGTTACAGCCGGGGATATTGTACGAGCGGAGTTTGTAAGTTTATATTTACTTATAATATAAATCTGAAGAGTTCGTTTGATTGACTACCCTAATCTCATGAACTACAGATTCGAATTACAAAAAATCTATGTGTGGGATGGTCCATTTATAGAAGAAGGCTATATTAGCATCATGGTAATCGCTTCAATTGAACCCACTGTACATACGTTGAGAGCTATATCTGGCATTTGAAATGTGTCTTGCTAAAAATCTACTTATTTGCATTTGACAACTTCTAAGTCGCCATTTGTAGTAGGATCAGAGTTCACGCTCTTTAGAAACCTTTCAAGGCTTATGCATTTTTTTACAGGTGGCAGCAAATCCACGTAACGATTTACGCCAAGAGCTAAGTTACGGTGTAGTGGAAAGATTGGAAATAGGAGAATGGGTGACCATAGCTACAGATGCTGATTGGGATACTAAGTGAGTATACTAGAAGTGTCATTCCTGTACCATTCTTTTATTTTTTAAATGGCACACCATTACGCCAAACCTTTCCTCCCAATTTGGGAAAATTGCAAGCCAGAAGTTGCTGCACTTTGTCTTCAAAACAATTCATTCCCCCGAATGGGAACCGAACTGTAAACGTTGCTTATGTTATTCTATTAAATATCTATATGGTAAGCCACGACGGCCTCTTGTTACATACAGAATATATAAAAAGTATCATATAAAACACGTAACGGAGTGCCTTAACACTAAGTTCTCTCTGCCTACCATGCTGTGTGCGGGATACAGCGTGAAGCAATAAAAAAATCGAATTTAAACTGAGACTTATTCATTGAGCCAAAAATATGTTATGACATATACCTAATAATAATAAAATTCAATAAAAAAACTCATTTGTTACAGATTTACATGGGAACGTGAATCAACAATATTAGGTACAAGTAAAGTTACAATAGAATGGCGTTCAAAACCATCAGTCTCGATTCCCCATAGAATTGTGTATTATGGTGCTGCGAAAAGCGTTTTCGGTGATGTAACACAGTTTAAGGGTATTTCTAATCAATTTTATGTAGTGTCTTAATTCGTTTTGTTGTTAGTTTCAAGTATATCTAGTTTTTAGTTCAGTAGTGAGGATCTAGTGTTAATGTACTCTTTTCTCTAATTTATGATGATTATTCGATAGCGCATTCAATGGCGGAACCCAACGCCACGGTTTGTCTCCTTAAATGGAGAAAATCTAGGCAGGTTTGTGATCCAAACTCACGAATATATAGTAGTTGTGATTTAATATGTATTAAATACAATTTATTGTTATTTATTTGTAAGATTGTAGTGGGACCTTAAATATGAATGGTTGTAGCAAAATATGTAAATTTGTATAATTATAAAATTAAATATATAAGGTACGTACGTTCTAACGCATTTTTGTTATGTTAAAACAGTATAACAAAAAAATATTTTCTCACTTTCAGTTCAGTTTAATCTAAATGAATGTTATGATAGTAAATTGTTCATAAAACGGTCAGTTCGGACTTAATTTAAATTAAAAAGTTACTATAACAATAGAGTTCAATGAAGTTTTGGCCCGATTTTTATCACCTAATTCATGAAAATGATTTTCTGATCGCCAAGTCTGCATGAAAAGGCGTCGCATTCAGCGTGCTGCATAAGCAGGACTATCATTCAAAGTAATAATAATTAGTCCACAACTTGATCATTACGGTTTTTCTCCACATCACCGATCTTACCCCAAGTGGTATAAACGTTGCCAATTATATTAAAAATGTAAAGGGTTATTATATTATTATTAAGTAATTTATTAGGTGGATGTTCGTTCGTATTAATATATAATAATTAATTCTAAACTACTTCTCTTTCTATATTAATACTTAAAAAGTATAAAAAAGTTGTTAGTTATGTAATGTAGTGATAATATTATTTAGTACCTAACTGTATATTTTATAAGATTCTTTAATTATTTATTTACATAATATATAAGGAATGAGAGATAACTATTATACGCGTGAATCCTTGTTAAACTGTAAATAATTGAAATTTCTTCTATATGCTCATTCAGTGCAACAATGACGTAAATGCTCTCTTTTAAACTATTTAACTATTGCAATGAATGTTCCCCATACAAATACGTCATTCTTGCACTTAAGCGATATATGTGTACAGTAAGTTACAATTAATGAAATAATAAATATGTAAAGGTAATATAATATACATACATATAATTATATAATTTTATTAAATATTTAGTAAAATTGGTTTATTTTATTTCAAATACATTTTGTAATGCTATCGGTTTTTTATTATTATTTATAAACGACGGAAATTAGGGAACAGAGTTTCTCACCAATAGATTAGTTCAGTCTACCCTACCCTTAGCGGGATACAGCTAAAAAAATAATATATTGGCATTTTCAGTATAATAATATATTGAACATTCCAATATATATTTTATAAGATGAAGTGCAGAAAATAAAAGAAAAACATTTTAACATTTATCGATTTTAACAATCAAAACTAATCGATATATCGATGATCGCATCCCATAATCGATATTCAAATAACTGAAATACCTAGTCGGAGACAATAAAAGAGTTGGCTCTATTGCTTATAATTTGACTAAATATATTGGTCACCTTAAATTATGCATATAAGTAATACTTTACTACAATTTAAATTTGTCGAGTTATATTTCCTTATTCTTCAATTTGCTAGATGATTTTGTATTCGATTTTGAACATCATTTAGCTATAATTAAGAATCATTTTTATATGACAATCGTTTGTTTTTGTAATCTTTTGTATTTAAAAGGTTATTAGTGTTAGTACATTAGAGTTAGACATTAGTAAAATATATTTTCGTCACACTTGTTTGTATTTTTGTTTTTAAGATTTACTGAAAATTTTATTTATCTTAAGATGAAGAATTATTGGTCTTAATGTCTATTTGATAACTAAATATTAATTTTGTTAAAAAAAGTGTGTAGCAATCTTTCTATTAAAATATTTAAGGGTAAGTTCCACTACTTAACTTTTTTATTTTTTAACACTATTTAATACAAAAAAATTAAATTTATTTGTTGTATTCTGTTGTGATCTATAGAAGTAGAAATATTTTTTTAAATATAATTTAATCATACCTATATAATAATAAAAAGAAGAAGAATACAAAGTATGCAAATTTAAAAGTCCTGGCGAAAACGAGGTAATACTGGGTTCAAATCTCAGTCTCTAAAATTTGCTTTTTTCTTTTACCTGTCATGACCAAATGATCGGAAAGTAGCAAACGAAATGTAAATAATTTAGCTCTGAACTCTTTTACAAAATCATTGTTTTGTTTTCTTTTTTTTAATAATGATAATACAATTTTTAATCAATATTTGTGTACCTAACCGGCTTTTTACATTGAGATAAAAATTGTAATCTATAGGAGGTCATAAACTTTAGCTCAAGATAAAATTTGTGGTTGTATAATATGATAAGAATGGCGCTTTTAGAGAAACAAGATAGGTTTTACAGTCGTTTTTCCATTTAAAGTAAATATATTGAATTTGTGTTTAAATAAAACAGTATAAACTGAAGCCATTCGTGGCGCACCGGCACAAGTGTGCGACTTTAAAAATAATCAGTGTTGCAGTGAAAGTAAGTAAGTACCCTCTAATAATAACCATTCCGTTTTCATTAACTCACTTCCGTTCTCCACTTTCCGCTGAATTCTGAAGGCATTGCTTATTGAGTGGTAGCTAAAAATTTGCCTTATTTTTTAAAATTATTGCATACGATATTTGGTGATTTAAATACGGTTTTTTTTACATTCATTAACACTACAAAAACTTATTTTAGGGAAAAACAAGAAATGTCTCGTAAAATAACAAAGAAGATAATCAATACACCAGAATCATGTGTCGACGACAATTTGCGAGGAATAGTCGCTCTGTACCCTAAACTGCAATTATATCCTAAACATCGTGTTGTTACTTATAGGAGAAAAGTAAGGTCTTTTTTATACGAGTATTACAATTGAACAGATATGATTTTTTTATTTTTCGGGGCAAATTTTTGTTAATAAAATTTTTGGGGTGGGCACGGACCAATCGGCCCCTCCACTCTTCCTACGACCATGACTGTTTACAGTGATAGATGTGTCTAAGGATAGATGGCAGAACTAAACGCTGTACTTTAAATTATTGGAATTGGGAAACAATTTTAATTTCAATGTGTTGGTATTGTATTTTGATGCATTATTATTATCTACTAGCGGCCCGCCCGCGGCTTCGCCTGCGTGATCTATGTTATTATTAATTTCTCCATGAGTACCTACGTCCTATATGTGACGTCCATGCAAAATTTGAGACTCCTAGCATTTGTAGTAACGAAGTTTCATACAAACTTTCAACCCCAAAAACGACCCCTTAGAAGTCGAATATTGCAAATTCCCATCTTAGCGTGCACCTACGTCCTATAAATAACTCCTATGCAAAATTTGAGATTCCTAGCACATGTAGTTTCTGAGATTTCGTCGTCTGAGAGTTCGTTTCGATATAGAGATATACTGTATTTTAGTTTGTGGTAACAATAAATTTTACTTACAGGATGATTCCGGACGTGTGGCGATTCTTGGTGGTGGGGGTTCTGGACACGAACCGTTCGCAGCGGGTTTGTGCTTCTGTTTTTGCTTGCGGTTTTTTTTTAATTTTCTATATAATATGCGTTTCATTTATGCTTTAATAATAACTTGATACTAAAGTCAAACATATAGGCAATATAAAGGCATTTATGAACATTTCAATTTTATGTTTGCTAAGAGCCCTAGCCGCAAACTCTCCATACTTCATTTTACATCTTTTAGGATCAATTACGTGTGTTACAAAACAACAGTCGAACGGACTGGGACATAGATTTTTTTGTTTTATTTGTAGCTTCACATCGTAACACGTCGTATCGCAAATTGCGAAGGGAACCTGAGAAGCTAGTGTTAAGACTCTGTGTTCCCATTTAGACACTTCCGTTCCTCACTTTCAGTCGAATTCTCTTGGCATTGACTGTTGAGTAGCAAAACTCAACGCTGTCCTTGTGGAAATTATTATATAGATATTTCATTCTTCCATTCATACATATTGTGGGGATCGAACCTACAACTGTCGCTACTGCTCGCTTGGAAGTAATAATGTTAATATGAAAAAAAACTTCAATTAAAGATTAGATGAAGAAAGCAGCTCCATTTTCCGCATAGGAAGAGAGAACCTTGTGTTAAGGCACGCCGTTGCCCACACACCAATTCGAAGTCAATTTTCGAGTCATTGCAGCGTGTTGAGTGGCGGAACTCAACACCGTACGTTATCTATCAGAGCAAGGACAAATAAATAATAAATAGCTAAATATTTCTTTGTATGTTAACAGGTCTCATAGGCCCCGGCATGCTAGACGGGGCGGTGGCGGGCGGGGTGTTCGCGTCTCCCCCCACCGGCAACGTGTTGTATGCAATAGCTCAACTTTATAAATATAATTCTGGTATGTAACGGGGATTTTATATTGAGTTTGTTCAAAATACGTACGTTTAAATTTCTCGTACTAAGCCATACCACCTATACTAACGACGTCGAAATTCATAATATGCGCTTGCTGGGTACGACTTAGTGGCCGAAGCGCTTGGATGGATTCCAAGACGCGGGGGACGGGTTCAAATCCCGCTATGTTCGAATTTGTGTTTTCTAAAGGAGAAACAAGTCAAATGTTAATGCTATTACTATAATAAAAAATATCTTAAGAAGAAGCGTTGGTGTTTTCTATTTAAGCAAGAAAAAATATAAAATAAATACTTTGTTTCCCGATATAGAGATAACATACACTGTGTGTAGCATAAAAAGTCAATTTCTATTTACTAAACTAATCACTTGATTAAAGTTTATTATTTTTATGAAAATTTGTAGGTGGCGTTCTAGTGCTGCTTGGCAATTATACAGGGGACAGATTGAACTTTGGAAAAGCTTTTGAAAAAGCTAAAATTGCTGGTATCAAGGTTTGTTAAATATTATTATTGGTAAAATAATGAATTACTTATCTCTGTCAACTCATGAATATTTACTGTAATGTAGAAGATGAAGCTACAACTAAAAATTTTATAATTAAAGAATGACAAAAAAGTTTTATGAAGGAAAGATGTTAAAAGAGGCAGGATTAGACCTTAGATGACCTTCAAAAACACATTAAAATATAATATATTTTTGAGTAATATAAATATATTTCTGGATTACATTTAATAATTATCTATTTATAATGTTATAGGTAGAAGGTTTCATAGTAGGCGAGGACGTAGCCTCGAGTCACAACAAGACCGGCGGCAGGAGCATGAGTGGAGAGGTGTTCCTTTATAAGGTAAGCTTTTTGAAACAATTAATTGAAGTGAAGAATTATATTTTTTATAAGTATTGATTTTTTTTAACTTTTAAATTATAAAATTTGTAGAATCTTATTAACGTTTTCTTCTATTTTATTTTTTAATAAAGATAAGTGCAAAAAGATTTTTAAGAATAAAACTTAAAGATTATAAAGCTGAAGATTTTGTTTAGTTGGACGCTTTTATCACGGTAACTACTGATTCGAATTCAATAGTTGTTTTTGTGTTGGAAAGTGTGAGAGCCGAGAATAAAAACTAATATAAATATAAAAAATATTTAAATATTTTTGTATCTATTACTTTCAAAGATGTGTGGCGCCATGTCTGCAAAAGGAAAAGATTTGTATTTCATAAGAGACACGGCGGCAGAGGTTAACAAAAACATGGCTACACTCGGAGTATGCGTGAGTGCTTGCTCTTTACCAGGTAATATTAAATATCTTTTAACGACTAGGTATGTAGGTACGTGTAACTGAACACAGTGTTCACGGGTTCAAACCCATCTAGATAGAATAATTTGTTCTATTTTCATAGTAAATTGAAAATATGCCGTAGAATATCACTAACAAATGAGTAGAGAGAGCACTAGAGTATACAAAATGCTTAAAACGAATGAAAATATATATTTAAGTTAGTAAATAGATAAAAGAATAGAATGCCACATTGACCCGCTAAAAGTCTTAAGAAATCTGTAAAACGCTTTCAATATTGTTTCACCTATTTCACATTTCCTTTTTCAAAAGTCGGTTCAAATTTTTATTTAATTTGCGATCTTCTATAATAAGGTCAGCCACCGTTGTTCGAGACGGACCCCGACAAGATGGAGCTGGGCATAGGCGTGCACGGCGAGGCGGGCATACAGAAATTAAAATTGGGCACGGCCAAAGAAACTGTTACTATGTTACTTGATAAGGTGAGTCTAATTTTATCTATACATATAAAATCGAAAGGTCACTCACTCATCACGAAATCCCAGAAACTACATGCGCTAGGAATCTCAAATTTTGCTTAGGAGTTATTTATAGGACGTAGGTGATCGCTAAGACGGGAATTTGCAATATTCGATTTCTAAGGGATTGTTTTTGGGGTAGAAAGTTTGTATGAAACTTCGTTACTACAAATGCTAGGAGTCTCAAATTTTGCATGGACGTCACTTATAAGATGTAGATACTCATGGAGACAGAATAATAACGTAGTTCACGCAGGCGAAGCCGCTGGCGGGCCGCTAGTAAACTATATATGTATGTCTACCGACGTATTGCTTCAAAAAGTTAGTATTTCCTTATGTTTTAAATTATTTCAAATTTGTAGCTATTTTTTGGGGGCTGTCAAAATAATAATAAATTCATGGCACATTGTGTAGTTGTAGTAAATTATTGTACACATATTTTTCTTATATCTCTCACAATATTTTTTTAAAAACCCACAATTAAAAAATACCACATTGAACCCACAATTAAAAAATAAACATGTCACTTTTACAGATCGTAGAACATCTGAATCTAAAAGTGGGCAACCGGGTTGCGGCCATGATAAATAATTTGGGTGGAACTTCTCTAATGGAAATGAATATTATTGCTGCAGAAATCAAGGAATATTTAGGTATTAGTGGTCCATTTGACTGTTATTTTTAAATTTTGTTTTTTTTTAGTTTTATGGTGTATCTTGTATATAGTCAGGTAGGCAGCTGGCCTAGGTAGGATAGGCTTCGTGTCCCAGTTTCTCCCATATTAAAAATGCCTAGACTATTAAAATTAATTAGTAAAATCAATTGTGTTAAATATGGTATGGTACTTACCATATGCTCGTAACAAGTTACGTCATTGAACTTTAACTAGAATACTAAACTTTAACTAGAAGTTGTGTAAAAATTTTGTAATATTATAATATTGTAGTACATAATAATATTTTAAAGTAGTAAACAATGTTTGTTTCAAACAGGCGTAAATGATGTACCATAAATAAGAAATACTTTTGAGTGGCAATAACTTTACCTTCATACTGTGTTTGCATTTATTATCACTTAAAAAATTCTAAAAAAAATTAATAGTTGATTTTCATTATTGTGGCATTGAGATATTTAAGAAAGTTGGCTATAAATTCTTGGGATGAGGATTTAAATTCTGCAGGGTAACAAAAACATAATTAAATAATTAAATCAGCTTCATGCTGTATCTCGCATATAAGAGTAAGCAGAGGGAGCTTAGTGTTAAGACATTCTGTTTTTACCTTGGTGACAGAATGATGAAAGGAAAATATTAATAAATAATTCATTCCCCCGAGTGCGGATCGAACCGACAACCGTTGCGTTGCAGTCAATCGCTGCCTCGAAATACTTAGGTACTTATATGCTATTATTTCTAAACATCAATATATTACAAGTAATACTTCAAACATATGTTTTTTACAGATAAGAAGCAAATAAAAATGGAACGCTTATACTCCGGTCATTTAAAAACGTCTTTAGAAATGCACGGTTTTCAAATAACTTTGTTACATTTAAATAAACAAAATGGCGATATCTGGCTCGAATGGTTAGACGAACCTACGGATGCTGTGGCGTGGACCGGCGGTGTCATGTCGATGAGAGATGATAATTATGATGATGATAATGATAATGGAGATGACGATACATTGTTACAGAGTGATGTAAAGAAGGCAAGTCTGATTGTAATATTTATTATTACAGTTGAATAAAACGTTTTGGTATCGATTTCTTCTTTATTTTTGTATACTTAATTTATTTTTTTGGTCTGGCAATTACGAATTTGAATTTTGCCAATTATGTAATATTTTTGTTGTTATTGCCATAACATATATGTTCTTTAATATTATTATACATTCTAATATCGTTTTCTAAACATTCCAGCTAACATCAGGGCCTTCATTAAATAAATCAGAGCAAGATTTACTATCAAATTGTCTAAAGTCAGCTGCTTTACAAGTACGATCTAAGGAACGTCTACTGAATGAATTGGATTCAGGATGCGGGGACGGAGATTGCGGGATTACGATTAAGAATTTTGGCAATTGTAAGGAAAATATCTCGTAATTAAAGGTTTTTTTAAAGTTAAATTTAAACTCGAGTTCCACCTCTTAATACACAATTTTATGTTATTTGTTTATATTTTAGTTTTTTTAGCTTCACGCTGTATCCCGCACATAGCAGGGTAGGCAAAGGGAACCTACTGTTAAGAAACTCCGTTTCTATCGACCCCGCGGTCGAGGGAATTGAAACCACAACCGTCACGCTTGCAATCGCACACTTCTAAATCCAATATGGCCGATTTATTTATTTATAATTTATTTATTTATTTCAGCAATCCTCACCTATTTAAGCAAATCGTCCCTACAATACCCCTCGAACGTGTTATGGGAGTTATCAGAAATAGCTGAAGCGGATATGGGAGGCACCTCGGGCGGTATTTACAGTTTGGGTCTAGCCGCCGCCTCGCAGGCTATGGCTAAGTAACAACTACATTTTATTTATGTTCTTGTAGCGTTTTTGTAGGGAGATTTTTTTAAAAGTATCGAGATACTAACTATATAAATAATTGGTGTCGAGGGTATAAGCATTATGACTAAACACCGCCACTGAATACGTAGTGTCTCGAAAATTAAGCCGAAAAAGCAGAGTGAACGTGGAGAAAACGTGAAGCTGAAAAAAAAAATTGCAATAGGCAATTTTCTTTAATAAAATAAATTGAATATTACGTGTATAAATGGTTAAATCTTTTTAAGCTCATTACGTATAGCTATATTAAAAAATGCTCAATTTTAATTTTGAATAGTTTCAATATTTTATTTTTTTATGTTATTTAGCTCAAAAATCAACGACAGAATGGCATGGCTGAACGCGTGGCAAAGCGCGATGGCCGCCATCACGAAGTATGGAGGCGCGGAACCCGGCGACAGAACGATGGTATGGAGTTCAAATTTGTGTATACTAGTTAATTATATTTTTGTGTAACTTATTTATTATCTTTAATTAGATTGTTTATATTTAAATTTTTATCGCCTCTTGAATTTAGCAGAAAATCGATCCCACAACCACGTGTCTATATGGCACGCTAAATACGTTACTACGGCATCACGACGTTTATAGCATTTTTTATATAAATTTATATTGACATTTCACATCAAATTTCCAATTTTTCATATCAATTTAATAATTTTATAGTCCATTCTCACATTCGCCATTAATGTAAAATTATTAATATAAGGTTAAACCTTACATTGTAGTGTATTACATTTTTTTTCAGTTAGACACATTACACGCTTCTTCAATAGTATTTGAAAAGAACTTAAACGATGATCTTAAGACATTATTAAGAAAAGCCGATGAAGCTGCCGAAAAAGGAGCTCGAGCTACCGCAGATATGAAGGCTAAGTAAGTGTAGATACATCATATATTAAAATATAGTTTTATTTAAGTATGTTTATAGGTAGTACAGTTTAAGACAGTCGTTCTCAATCATTATTTTTGTCATTGCAAGGTTTTAGTAAAATATAAAAAATAACATTTAATATGTCTTCGATCTTCTCTCTGTGGAATTTATTTATATATGTATTTATATTTTTAGTCAAGTCTATTACCTCATATAATTTTAATATTGGACTTGGATTTTGTAAATAATCTTCTATAAAAAAATATTTTTGATAACATATTTTGTATATTCATCTTTCAATTATTACCTATATCAAACTACCGCCCGATTTCCAAGTCGCTTCCATACTGCCTTGTCTTTTTACAGAAAATAATAAACATTATTATTACCTTTTTCATACTAGTTGACCCGAGCGCGGCTACGCCCGTTTGAACTATAACATGGCGGAATGAATTGCATGTCAAATTAATAAGTATTTTATTATATTGATATATATCGAAAATATTACAAATATTAGAAAAAAAGTATCCTATGTTCATCCCGAGATCCTCAAGTACCTCTATATGAGTATTTTATCACAATTCAATTCGCAGTTTAGCCCTGATTGCGTAAAAGACAGATAGAGAGACAGAGTTACTTTCGAATTTATAATATAGGTATGAATTATTTTTTATATTATTATCCATCAAAAGTGTAATATATATTTTTATCTTTTGTCAGTGTGGGACGCGCTTCTTATGTGTCAAGTGAATACCTGCAAGGGGAGGACGCGGGCGCGCGCGGTGTCGCTATATGGTTAAATGCTATATTTGATTATATTATAGAGAATTATTAACAAATTGGATATAGATTATAGGTACACTCCTATATGTAAATTGTATATGAAAACAAAAGAGTAGTAAATGTATGTGATAAAGTTATTGAGGATTACTATTTCTTATTACCATTGTCAGTCAAATAATGCATGCCTAATATTTGTTGTATACTAGTGAAATTTTTTTTTAATAAATATGTACGTATATGAATATATTATCTATGATATTTATTATTAGCTATTTACCTATATGCTAATCATTATAAAGAACTGTGCGTTAAAACGTTGGTTTCCTCTACCTACTACACTTAAAAAAATAGCAAAAATTAATATTTCCATAATTCTAAATAAAGATTCTTAAAATATCAAAATATTCTTTCAAATTCAAAATATTCTTTATTCAAATAGGCAATTATTATAAGCACACCGGTTCGGAAGGCAGTTCTGCTGCGAAGAGCCGGCAAGAAACTCAACAGTTGCTCTTTTCAAAATCAATGGTACAATCTATTACATTAGCTGGCAGCTATCCTGCATTGCATTCAATAGAAATTAATTCCATACATGCTAATCCTCTAAATATTTTTGAACATTGTAATACGCTTTACTTGTTACAATTTTTTTTACAGATATTTTAAATTTTTGTAGTGGCAAACTAAGAATACACTGCGGAATTTTATTATATACACGTATACTCAGACCCATAAAGGATTTATTAACTTTAATCTAAATAAAAAAACAAATTTACCAACAATAATTTTAATCATCACAATTTATTAACAAGTCATCGTTCTAAAGTTACATAGTTACAAATATTAGTTTACATCTACCATCTATTAAAAGGCCAACCAATACACGCTCAATATTATTATACAATGAAATAACAAACATTTAAGCATGTTAGCAGAGAGGACTTATTGAGGCAGTTCAATTTCCATCAGAATTTGAGACATTTCTTGTAAAGTGGGGAACTTAACGCCACTATTCTACTACTATAACTTACAAGAATGGGGAAATAGTAATGTTTTAATTATAATTATATTATATATTTCCCCAAGTGTGTATCGAGCCCGCTACCTTTGCTTAAGCTTTTGAATGGTGAAACAAATTTGAATGAGATATTTTAGTACAAAATCACTCCACTCTCCACCTTCTATTAAATTACTCTAAATAAACATACTTTGAAATATTATTAGAATACACACAAACAATTATAAACACGTAGGTACATATTATTTAAACATACATATGAAAATTTTATCAATTGAAGCAAATAAAAGCTTGAAAGAGATATTTAAGTGCTTATATTGTTATAACTGTATTGACAGAAAGAACGAGGTTTTGTCTCATTTCGTTTTCGTTCACAAACTTGTGTTTAATTGCAGAAAAGTATATTTGAACACTATTTATTTTTTATAGCTTTATAGCGGGAAATGTTAGAAAGAAATAGCTACTGTCAGCATATTTATACCTCTGTTACAATATTATGTTTATTGGTGGGATATTTCACATTATTTCTGTTTTTTTGTTTTCGAATTTGAGGTTAATGCTTTTAGCCTTAATAGCCGGTAGGCAAGAATACTCTGTCCCTGAGAAAGATGCTGACGGCGGCAAGGGCGGGATTCGAACCTAGGCATGGCTCGTCGATCCGGCTTGAATTATTTCTATATATGAATTTTATTATCACGAGAATGTTAGGTTCACATCGTTTTGTCTCTCACACTCATAAATGTTACCTATATTTTTAATATTTTATTTGTTTTTATGAATATTATTAAAACCGATGTACCTATATATAAGGAATTTATACATTTTCCACTCATTTCGAGGTAGCACCATAATAACCATATACTATTTTTTTATTTATGATTTAAATATTATAAGTGACTGCCTGAACATTTTGGGCTTGTTAAAAAAGGCCACATTTCGGTTAAAAAAGGTCCTACAAAGAATTGGTTATAAAAATTTTAAAAATTGGTTCTAGCCAAGTAACGGTTAAGAGAACAATTTCACTTATTTACGTATCTTTATTAAATAAGACAAATCTTTTGGTCAAAAAGCCAAAATATATGTCGTACGTATTTATTGATTTATCAGGTTGTGTGTAAAGTAGATTTTTAATTTCACGAGTAAACTATCGTTATTTATCTTTTACATATATCTTTCATTTTTAAAAGGCCAATACGTTATGCATATATATAAATGTCTGTAAACTTTTAAAATCTAGGCAAAGTACATTCCGTCTAAAGTCAAATTTCAGTCAGTCACTAATTATATTATTTAATTATTATTGATTATACGTTTAATTTATTGTTGTTGAATATTATTGTTATATAAGTTGTTGTAATCCGACCAGCGGACCATAAATATTTTATTATCCACTAATTATTTGATATATTATTTGATGATATATATATATTACTAGATATTATAAAGTTGGTTCTAATAATATGTATTAAATTTCGAGATGTTATAATTAAAATGACTTCTCAAGAAGAAAGGAAAAGTTATTTAAATGTTTGTACTTGAGCCATGAGTTTATTGCTATGTGAATTGAATCAATGCTATCTTTAAATCTATAATCATTTCAGTTCTTCACGTTTTGTCGTGAAGGACAACGACTGGCTGTAAACGGTTTCTGGATTCAATCACCATTTAAGAGAAACATTATATTTAAATTATTTAAAATTTTCCGATAGATGTTATGAAAGGAAAAAAAAACTCGTTTAGGTATTAGTAACTCTTAGTTTTAGAGTGAATATTTAAAATTTTATACAAACAATAAAAAATAATAAATGGAAAAAAAGGTTACGGACCAATGTCTAAAGACATTGGTATCTTTTTGTTTTTGTCTTTATTTTATCGGTTTTAAATAATATTTTTTAGTCTTTTTTATCTCTAAAATAATTGATTACATAATTTTTATATATTGAAACTAGCATTTGAAAGACAGATCCATCGTTATAAAAAAAAACTTACACTTCAATTCCTCGCATTTCATGAACGGTTAGCTAGTGAGAGGCGGATAGTGATATAGTGAGATAGTGTTTTAACACTACAATTATAAATGGCCGTAGTGTTATAACACTATAATTACTAAATAAAGTGTATACTAGAAATCCCATTCAGTGCTTTTTTCTATTTCCATTTCAGAAAGTTTTTCTTCTAGTAGTAAAGCTGATATATCGTCTGTAATAAAAAACAACAACAAAATAACAAACAATACAAAAAAATTTACACAGATGTTAAAATCTTTCTTTCAATACCCAATGTATCGAAATTTTCAGCTAGGCGGTAGATAAAAAAAATAACTTACCGGGATCAGGTTTAACAGGCTTTACACGACCGATAAGACTTGGCAAGAAATCAGTTTTTCTTATTTGCTTGAAAAAAGGATGATTCAATAGTTGACTTGCAGATGGCCTCTTTTCTGGATCACTGAAGTTGTAAACAGTTTATTTTAATTATGTTATTTATTGTGAAAAATTTAGTTTCAATTCTATTCCTTACTTACTTCCCTATTTGTCAATTCTATTTTACAATATTTTTCCTCTACGTCGCAATTTCTATATAAAACTATAGTTTTCATGTAGTAATTCTTTTTTTTGTGTTATAACAGCGGAATATAGTACTTCTATCTCTATACATAAATATCTAGTCTTTCGTGTTTAATTCAGTTACAGATATATAACGCAGTGCAAAAACTGCTATACATAGAAGCATGGAATTATTATTTTTTTAAGGACATAGAAGAATTGAATTATTTATTAGGGAAGTAAGAGCTAAGAGAGAAATTCTCGAAATATCTACAGTTGTGTTCCGTTCTATTATATAGTTAACCGATATATAGGCTCGTAATAAATAAACACATACCGTTGCAACAACTGATCACTAAGATGGTGAAAGGCATCCGACAGCTTCCTGCTGGAGTACGCGGCGCGCAGACGGGACATACCCTCGGCGCTGTCGCCCACGCCGCTGTCCGTGTTGTACATACCTGCAATATAATAAATTAATAAACATACAGACTAGAAAATATATTCAGCCATTTGAAGATTTTCAGCGATTTTCTAGATGTTTATTTACTTTCTAGACCTTTTTGTTTCAATTATCAATTATAATATAAAAAAAACCTTACTTTTCATTTCACTATCGTCCAGTGGTTCAGGAAATGAGGAACAATCCAACAACTGAGGGCGACTCCCTCTCACTTTCTCAGTAAACATAAGTGTGTTGGGTACTTCTGCAAATGGCACCGCACCATTTGCTAATTCACAACTTAAAACACCTAATGAATATATGTCTGAGCGTTCGTCGTAGCCTTTGAGATTCTGAAATTATTATGTAAATAAAATAAATTTATATTTTTGTTTTCTAAAAAGTATTTTTCTTTCCTAAGTGTGGCGTCTTAATATCAACTAAAAAAAATAGGAGAAAACAATATAATAATAAATAAATGCTTTATTCAGTAATTAAATGCTACATATACACTCTAATTAACTTGAAATATGGAAAAAGCAACAAAAAAACACAACAAAAACCAAAAAAAAAAAGACAACAATATGACATTCTAATAGAAACAGTAATGTATATATGACAGGTGAGCTTCCTTTTTTATTTTCATTTAAATGTTAGTTTTCATTAAACCAGTATAAATATAAATATATTAATACTAAAATAATACCTGTTCTAATAACTCAGGACTTAGCCACATCAAATTGGCATTATCATGATCAGGTGGTGGCAAATTGTGTTGCTTTTGCCTTCTCCCTCTAACCATCATGCATGCTGCGCTGCGTAACCCTGATACGCGAATTGTTCCATTTGTGTCTAGAAGAATGTGACTTGCACGGATACTCCTGGAAAGAAATATATTATTTAGAATTTCTATTGTGCAAGTGGGTCCATGAAATGAAAAACGTATGTGCATTTAATAATGATATTTACAAGTCTGAGTAAACGGATACACGCGGAAGGACGGTTTATAAATTGTGGTTTGCTTATGTCTGAAACCTTTACATTACGACTCCGCCAAAAAAAATATATTTTGTATTCAAAATATTATAAATGATATAATTCTTACAATTAAATCATAAACCTCTTGTAATTATACGAAGTTGGTAAAATAAATGATAATAACATACATTGGATGACCAATTGATTGTAATGATACAATAACATGAGGTTTCCTTTTACAATGCACGTAAACAGCTAAGACAAAATAAACTTGACATGACATTTTTTGTACAATATTTATTAATCAAAACTGAATATATTTACTTTATATAATGAAAACAAAATATATAATTTGAATACATAAAAATTTATATATAATTAAAAATAATTCGAAAATTCACAAAAAAATATGTCTTAAAAGGAAAGTTTAAAAATGCACAAAAAAATTTGCAATTTAAAGTTCATGTATAATTCACATTGGTGCGTCACCACTGTACGAGTGAGTTCATGAAATGAACAATGTATGTGCATTTAATAATTATATTTAAACGGACACATGCAGAAGGACTGATTTATAAAATATGGTTTGCTTATGTCTCAAACCTTTACATAACCATTGTTGGTTCAATATGTACAAGGGAATGAGTTATTATTATTACAAAGTGCAAAATTAAGTACCACCACTCAACACATAATGTCTCACAATTTTTACTGTGCTCTGGGAGCTGAGTATTTTCAAATTTCTCTACCTACCCCGTTATATGCGGGATATAGGTAAAGTTTAAAAATACAAATCAGTTGGAGTATGTCTGACAGTTGTTGATGTAATAAAGACATTTTAAGCACTTGTGTTTAAAAACAGTTTACAACAGAATAAAACCTTACCTATGAATATAAAACTGTTTATGTAAATATTGCAATGCTAGCAACACATCTCTTAGTATCATGGCACAGGCCAGTTCAGGTAGACCTTCTTGAAAATATCTATCTAGAATATCTCTACAAGAACCTAAGTTCATGAGTGGTGAAACTACATATAGCTCAGGGCCATAAACAAATGAAGTTAGATAAGGCAGTATGTTTGAATGCTGAAGCTCTTTTCTTGTCAGAATATCTTGCTGTAACATACAACAGTTTGAAAATAATTAATTTTTGTGTATATGCATAAACAATTATTTGTAAAAAAGGTAAGAAAACATGTTTTTAGTCCACAAACCTGAATTAAATTGGCTTTTTCTTTAGATTTATCAACAAAATATCTTTTAACAGCTACATTTTGGTTGTATGGTTTGTAAACAGCTGAGTATACAACTGCAACGCCCCCACAGCACTCAGCTATAATTGATGTCAGCTGGTAGTCGTTAATATCGGGATTAAACATTGCAAGTTTTTAACCGTATAAAGTATTTAAATATTGAAAATATAATCCTTATTTCCTCTGCCACTATGAACACATGATTTTAAATTTAATTAACAAAGAAAATATAGCAACTTTGCAGTGAATAAATGAAGTAAACATAAAATAAGTATCAACAAAATATGCAACCAACGCTTGACAGATCAACACCGTTCGGAAACGTCAAATTGATTGACGCATACATAGTATGACAGAAAACAAAGCTTTTTCTGTATTGTTTTAAATAACGGTAACAAAACTTACGATATTAAAATATTAATATTATAAATGTTATTAATTGTAGTTTTATTTCAAAGATATCCAACAAATAAATCTCTATTTTCATCTTTCTATTACGTATAAAAAAAATTAAATAATTATTTTTAAAAATTTGTCGTGAGCGGCATTAGATATAAAATAATTTAAGTAATTTACATTATACTGTCATATTGTATTACAGTATGTTATTTTAAATTTGTTTTAGTTGTTATTCTTAGAATTGTCATTGTTATTCTTAAAATTGTTAGTGTGTTCTTTGTGGGAGGATATGAATTATGAAGTGTTAATTTTAATATTTACATTTAATGAACAACATATAAAACAATAAAAAATTGTAGCAAGTCTTGGCGCAGGGGCAAAAGCGTGCGATTGTAAACGCGACAGGTTGTGGGTTTCGAATTCGATGAAATAAAATATTTATTTTTTTCATATTTTCACTGTGCCTCAACATGCAGTGCCTCCAGAATTCGGTGGAAAGTGGGGAACGGTAAACGGTGTCATAACATTAATAAGAACAGAGCGTTATATCACTAAGTTCCCAACTTCCTTCTGCCTACCTTTCTGCCTCTGCTATGTTCATGGAATACAGCATGAAGTTAAAATAAAAAAAAAAAATTAAATGCTATATCTCGCATAATAAATTACGCTTTATACAATGTACTCGTCTATAATAATGTGTTAGAAAAATTATATATTTTTATGTAACTCTGTTTTTGTTCATCTTCACACATCTCCCGATTTTTTACTTGCTTTTTATTCATCTCCAAAAACTATTGCATATTGACTGTTGATTAGAAGAAATGAAAACATTAATTGATGTAAGCGTTCGCTCGAATGAAAATCAAACTCACAACTTTCTAGCTAAGATTATGTCGGAAGGAGGGTGGTTAATAGTTAGATATATAATAAAATAAATAATTAACTATTTATACGAACCATAACGAAATCATACTGTTATTAAAAAAAAAAAATATATTTAAAACAGAGTTCTCATAAAACGTCATGTCTTTGTAGTGACCTCGTTAACACATGATTTAGTGGTGAGCAATTTCTTTGAATGTCAAACATGTCGGTTTGTTTAATATAAGTATACATTTAAATGGTCTCCTTCTGCGAATCAGTTATCGCATTGATAGAGACGGCGGAGCGGGGGCGTGAGTCCACCGCGAATGTCAACTCGCCCTGCCGTCCTAGGCTAGGGGAGAGAAGAAGGTGGTATGCCCATCTTCAACTCCTCCTAACCTAGAGGAACTGCTGTGGGAAGGCTATAGACACTCATTCATCGTTCATCGTTCTCAATTCACGCGGATTCATCGCCTTCCATGTGTGCGGTCTGAAAAGTAAGTAGGTACATTACATAATAACAAAATGAGGTATAAATTAATTTAAATTTGATAATATCTTAGATAAGTCATAAGTCGTGAACAACTCCTAAAAAAGCTTACAAAAAAGTGAAAGCATTTCCCAAAAAATCACCAAATAAGTCAGGCGAGTCAAAATATTGCTGGCAAAACGTTTGGAATGCAAAAATTACCAATCGGCTCGATAAAAAGCTGTAATTGCTATATATATGCGGCGGCGACCGCATCTCGCATACGCTTTATACAATGTACTCACGTCTATATAAAACCGGGGAGAGAGCCAAGTTCTAAAATTAAAGGCCGAAAGCGACCGACACGCTACGAAGCCGCCCGCCCGCCTCAGTCCATCGTCAACTGCCGACATTCCCAAATCTCGATCGCGCGGCATCGAAAACTACACTTGGCGTAGAAATAGAAAAATAAAACACCCTATTAGGACGTCCGTGTGCTCGTGTACCGTGTATACCGAAATTGTTACGTGGATAAGTGACAAGTGATTTGTGGATTTTCGTACTTCCGTGCTACCGGTAAACTATTGTTTTGTTTTTTAAATACATTTTTTCCATTTTTAATCTATGCCCGTCTATATCTTGGGATCTGTCACCTAAATAAATCCCTATAGCACGTGCTTCCTACTTTTGAGTATAGAGTTTCAGTATACGCCTTCTAAAACCATATTTCGGGTACAAATGCAGTAGCCTCATTTTGTTTTATTTTGAAGTATACTTTCAAGTTTTGATAAACAGCCGGTGTTTTCCTAACCTCAAACATCCACTGATACTATCTGGGTCGAATTATTATATTGAGTTGGCCTAATTCTTTCAGTCTGTCTGAGAAAATAGATTAAATCTTATAACGTGGGCTCAAACTACATAAATTATTGTAAGTTATTATTAAGCCATTTTTAATGAAGTAGCTCGATAAGTGCGATACTTAAACCGTATTATTTATAAGTATATAGTACTTAATATAATACATATTATTTTAAGATTGCTGTAACTTTGATGTAAGTTTGTTTAAAATAAAGAAATGTATAAAAAACAACTAATATTCGCTGCGCTATTATGACGAAGAAAAAAGGGAAAAGAAGCATGTAACGTTAAAGGACAATTAAGTATTTGGCAGCATTATTTTCCGCATTGCGTCATCTTAGGAGATAAGTAAGACCGTCACAAAGTCTAGACCCCAGTCTGGTAACCAGAAGTGCCTGGTTTAGTATTGATTTTAGAACTTTTTTCCTTTGCGAGAACTTTTCAGCCAATTTTGTTGCAGAATTGGGTTTACTTTCATCGGATTAGACAAGAAAATTGGTTATTTATTTCAGTTTTGTTAAAATTATAATGTAAATTTTAACGACCTTGACATAAAAAAAACTATTAGGCGTGACATCTTAAAAGTTCATCATCCTTGAAACGTCTTTGTGACTGTCACAGCAAGTAGAACAGAAAAAGTTTTCAGGTGAATATGAAATTACATGATGAAATATAGTTTTTTCTACAATTCCGTTTAATGCTTTTTATTTGTCTTTTATAAGTAACCGTTAAACCACTTGAATTAAAATGTTAAATACGAAAATTAACATTATATTTGAATGTGTCAAATCGTGTATTTTTATTTGTAGTAATCAAATATCCTTTGTATTTGACTATTGTCCTTAACAAAATTATCCTTTTCATATAAATTAAAAAATATTTGATTTTACTTCCCTTTTATTTTACTTGAATGTCCAATATGATATAACAATGTGTCTATTTGAGCGCGATAGACGGGAGTTCAATTTCTCGCATTTAAGTACCTAATTGTGGTCCTTAGAATTTCTCTGCTTACAAAACAAACTGTTTTAAAAATATAAATATGGTACATAAGTATTCCACATCGTAAATATTTTAGGTCACTTTGTCTGATGTTTAGGCAGGTCTATAATTTTAGAACAAACTTCAAACATTAGCGCATGTTAACATATTTAGGTTAGAAATTAGGACGTTCTTTAAAAGAATGATTCAGTGACGATAATGACGAAGTGTAAATCGAAATATCAAGTTAATTAAATAAGCTGCACTTTTGGTCGACAAGAACCATTTAACATTTTTATTATATGCATAGGTTGCCGTAGCTGGATTTTAGAAGTGTTTTTTTTAATTTGATTATAAAGAAAAAAACAGTCTTCATTTCTTCTCTAAAGATATGATAAGTCTGAGAAGGTTTATGACTTCAAATAAAGGATCGTGTTTTTGACACGTTAAGAAAAATACATGACTAGGAAATATATAAAAATCAAACGTAAAAAATAATTTATTACATACAAACAACGAACGACTCGTATTTAATCCGGATGTATCATCTCTGTACTTATTATAAAACACCTACGTTGATGGTAAAGGAAGCTCTCAAGGGTCTTTGTAAAGATGATTCTAAATATAATTTTCTTAATTTTTTTATAGGTATACAGTAAAGCAAAAAAAAGATGTTAAATGCCAAAAGTTCAGTTAAAACCTATTGACATTGATAAACGAATTATTCATTAGAAGCTTGTCTTTCGTATAGAGGAAAGCGCATATGTGGCATATTACTTCATTTTCCTTCTATTTCCGAAAGAGTATTTATATAGGGGAGTGGTTAAATACAATTCTTAAAGTAATCTAAACAGATCAATAGTAACAGATTTAAATATGGAGAAAGAGCCATAGTGTGCACTTGGGTACGTATCAAGTACCACAACGAAGTCCCACTGTCATGTCTGTGAACTCTTTATTTATCTTTACTTTAACTGCCAGTTCTTTGCATCTTATACATCTTAGTGTGTGCTGAGCAGCGGAACCTAACACCGCACTTTATTGACCTGGCAAATATATCTTTTTATTTCTAATTTAACATCATATTGGTTGAGTACCGTATTTTATACTATTTCTCGTTATACATTTACTAAGTACGACTACTGTGATACTTAATAGTCGGCGCTGATATTTTAACGAAGTAGGTACTTAATCTCTTTCACACATATATTTGAAAATCAATCTTTGTTCGTATACACGTAAAAAGTAGTGGGTGTAGCTTCGATACTTTTCTAAGGTATCCAAGGTGTCTACGTAAATAATTGCATGTATTTTAAAACAATAAATTTTGAAGAACATTTTTCAATTTAATCTTTCACTTGATATCTTCCTCCTACTGTAAAAAAGTATATTTTAAAGTTAACTTTGTTTTAAATGGAATGAGCTTTTGTTATCTAATGGAAAAGGTATTTTGTGATAACCCACTGTTAGCTTTCACTTGGTTTGATGAATAATATCTTTGTTTATTGTTCTTAAGTTCTATTGGGTATAATAATAACTAAGTAAATACACAGATCTTCTTTGTAATTCCATACATAAACAAGTTAATTAATTAATAATATAACATAAAAATTATAAATAATATAGTCGTAAAGTATACATTTAAAAAAATATATATATTCACAATTTGGGCCTTCCTTATTTTGTGAGGTCTTCTTATATACTTCTTTTATCTTAGGCTTCTCTGTTTGGTTTTTCTTTTAGTCTAGCTATTCTGCACACGTTACATACCCCATCTATATCCCGTCTAATATTTTTCAATCAATAGTTTCAATGTATGAATATAGTCTATGGTCTAGAAATTCTTTCTAATTCTGCTCGCTCTATAGGTTGTTCGTCAATTAATGTGCGACTAACTCTAATATTAATTAGAAGAATCGGAAAAAACTTGTATTATGCTAGATTATAGGCTTATTCTTAATTCGTAATTTCATGTGGATCATATTTTTATATTCTAGGATCTTGGTTTAACAAGTCTAATATTAATTTTATTACTTAGTTAATTATATTATTTAATTTTATTATATTTTGTGCTCATAATTGTTTTTACTGGTGGCGTGGCCTCCTTAGTCAAATAGAAATAACTTATAGTGACCGAAGTAACCCGCAAGTACAGTAATTTAAATGGAAATGATTGACAACAAGAAGAAATTGAACCGAGGAGGGCACAGACTGTATATCGTTAGTAGTTCTCGATAAACGGACTTCAATTCGAAGCAATAGCTTCGAAGCAAGAACAATAGTTCTTGACATAAGCGCTTTCCACCAAGCAAACTCACCAGCTCTATAACATTAATATAGATGCAGATTCAATTGTTTATGATGATGAATATTCTTTTAAAGAAAATCCTGAGTCATCATGACAGCATTGCCAGACAATCCATCTGCAAGTTGTAGGCAAGTGTAATCGATGAAAATAATAGACACGTGAGATACGAAAGGGTAAATTATCTCATGACCAATGCCATTGCAAATTTATGGACGATATATATTTTCGATGACAATATGGCATTTAATTTCAGGTGAATGCCGTTCTTATCTAATAACAGCTGATTTAGTTATGCAATAAACTGGCAATTTTTCATTTTTATTTCGTTCGTGGTTTGGACGCGGCAATAAAATATTTATTAATTGAGAGTGAAGGAGTAAAAGAGACAGATGAGAATACAGTTGAGCTTCGAGAAGACAGTATCAATGATACTGGAGGAAAGTTACGTAAAAAGCACGTTGGACCTCCCAAAGGATATGTATGAAGAGGTGTATCTCTTTACCGTTATCGTTAAAGAGACCGTGTAGCGTTTGATGCTCCGTTCGCTCCGATTCGTCCCATTTGTTCGCATTTCATCAGATAGATAGTATAAGATAATATTATTTTCTACCTGCGTCTAAGAGCTGGGCGTCGATCTATGTTATATATTATTTTATAATATTTTTTTAATTTCACGCTGTCTTCCGCACATAATAATAACATGGTAGGCAGAGGGAACCTAGTGTTAAGATATTTCCGTTACTCATTTTCCACCGAATTTCTAGGCGTTACGTGTCGAGTGGCGAAACTCAACGCCGCATTTTGCCTCATAAAATAACTTCTATGAAAATAAATAAATGTAATAGTCACATTTAAAAGAAAATATTTGTACATTTGTTTGAAGATGTTTTGGCTAGTCGTCGGTCGTCGTGATGGGTGCGCATGCGCCGACGCATCAATGGTCAGCTCAGCGCCAACCTAAGCGCCTTGGCCAAGGGCGTTTAAGCGTAACGGTTATATTTAGATTAGTTTGAGTTTTTAGATCGCAACAATAAGTTTGTTTTACATTTCATGGACAAGACACTTGCTTGTGTCACTCTGAATTACATATTTTGTAAAATTTGGATTTTTTTCATGAGGAAACACTTTTTTTTCTCATTTTTATGAGGAAATAATTATATATGTTTTTTGATTTAATTTGTAAGAATAATAAAGTATTTGAACCTGTAGAAACTCTGTGTTTGACGCTTTCAATTCTGTAATGATGCTTCATATGCAGCTCACAAGTTGTACTTTGATATAAGTAATATCAGAGAATGATGATGAGAAGATTGAAACGGTTTTTTTAGATTTTTTGATAGAGTATTCTTTTAAAACATATAAATGCTTTATAACGTTTGACTAATCTGGTTAAAATTTTCACATATTCATATACATTAGATTTTAATTGGCAGACCTCAAAATACCACACTTTGTTAAAGCAGACTGAGAGATATTTATCTAACTTGGAGTTTATTGTATTCTATCAAACCCGTCACAAATATGCCATGATGGCGTCAAATGTAATATTAGTCATGGATTATGTTTGGTGTTCAACTGGAGTGATTTTTCCGTCTAAATTCGTCGATTGTATCACTGGAGTCGCTGCAGCAACAGATGCTAATAATAGTTTGGTCTATGGATTTTGTTTTGCAAGACACGATGTCTAGAACACTCTAAATCTAGATTTTTAACAGTTAATTTTATTTTGGAAATAATAACATGTGCCATTTTGGAAAAGCTAATATTAAAAAGGAACATCTACTGCAATATTATGCCAGCGCAATTTATTTTTATTTAAACTCTAAATATAAAATTTTATATCCTATTTATTTTTGGGATTGACAGATGAAGTTTATGCATGCTTGCACTTTGACTTACTATGCGTAAATATTTCTCACAGTGTGATCAGACCACAAAGCATTCATAGATTATATAGTATATAGTATTGTTTAAGATTTGGATTACTTAAAGATCCCTTTCCCTCGATTTACTTTTCATAGTTGATTTAAAAATATTTAATACAAAGATCACTTACAAGTGTCTTTACAAAATATAGTACTAATTTAAAAAAATACACCTCACCTTTTACAATTTTTTAAACAAACTTAAAAAGGCGATTTGTTTTATATTTACACAAATTTCTTGAAAATTAAATGTTATATCGAGATGATCTTTTTTTATTCAAGTAAATGTGTTATATTTTATCATAGTGAACCAAACAAGGTTTAGTAAAAGGAGTCAAATAGTTTTTAGAATTACTGAAGGTATCCGCGTAGGCCCAAAATTTCTCTTGGAAAATATTATTTGAAACATTGAAATAAATACTACAAGTTCGTACAAATTATATTTAGTTTTAATGTTTTTTCGTCTCAAATTAATAGATATTATATGTTACTGACCCAGTTTATCTTCTTTAATCATTAATTATTTTTAATGTTTAGACGTGCTCTCCCACACTATCGCCTACATGATCCGCAGTAAGATATTTTTTTCAATAGTGGTTCTTGAGAAGATTCGTTCGTTTAATATGAGATTGAAATGTACATTCTGAACAAAGATTTTATCAAAATAATAAAATAATAATAATAATAATAACACTTTATTGCACTTATACAATTGGAATATACATTTGATTTACACAGTACATATAAGATCAATGTGCAATGGCGGCCTTATCGCTAAGAGCGATCTCTTACAGGCAACCAATAATACAGGATATATAGAACACAAACGCAGAACGGTGCAAAAAGTATAGTATTACTTAAAATATCTCTTACAAACATATACCTAAATAAACTTACATAGATAGATTTATACATACATACATATATATATATATACATACATAGATACATATATACATACATAGATACATATATACATACATAGATACACATATACATACATACACAAATATTCATACATAAACTAAGTGTAATAAAGTCAATTTATAGATTGTTCCAGGTAGTGTTGTTTAAGACGACGTTTAAATATTCCAACCGTCTGAGATTTTCTAATATTCACTGGCAGCTTATTCCAGAGCTTTACTGTCTTGACAGTAAAGGAGTCACCATAGCGTTTTGATCGGGACAAAGGTGTTTGAAGGAGATTGTCAGTGCGGGAACGGAGACATTGGACATGAAGGGAATCCGACCCCAAGAACTTGAACCGTTCTTTAAGGTACGAAGGAGTAATAGAATGAAAAAGGATGGTATAAAGGAGAGTGAGGGAATGTAGATTACGCCTGTATTTTATTGAGAGCCATTTCAGTTGAGCACGAAACTGTGACACATGGTCGTACTTTTTAAGTCCAAATATAAATCTTATTATAGTATTTTGCAGACGCTCGAGCTTATTAAGCAGTTGCTGAGACAAATCCAGATAGCAAGAATCGGCGTAATCTAGAATGGGAAGGAGAAGAGTGTGGGCTAAGGATATTTTGGTTTTCAATGGTAAGAGGTTCTTCCACCTTCTTAGTCCCCCTAAGGCGGAGAAAACCCTACGACTAAGCTCAGAAATGCGAGGTGACCAGGAAAATGTGCTATCCATTCTGATCCCCAAGTTCACAACACTCTCACTAGGCTCCAAACATATATTATCAAGCGAAACCGATGGTAGAGGTACATGTAATTTAAACAGTTGTTTAGAGTTTCCAAAAATACAGAGCTGAGATTTATTTGGGTTTAAAGAAAGCCCAAATGTCTTACACCAGATACTTATTAGCTGAAGGTCGGAGTTAATTTTAGCAACCGCGCTAGAAATTTCATTCGTGGCTACGGTTGTATAAATTTGTAAATCATCAGCGTAAAGATGATAAGAAGACGATATATGTGGAGTGAGAGTGTTAATGAAAATGGAAAAAAGGAGGGGAGACAGCACACCACCCTGAGGTACGCCAGCGCTAATATGGCTTAATGAGGATTGTCTACCATCCATTATGATACTCTGTCTGCGGCCGCGAAGGTATGAAGAAAACCATTCAGTAGCTGTTGAGGAAAAATTTATGGACTTTAATATGGCTAGCAATATATCAAAGTCAACAGAATTGAAGGCATTTGAAAAGTCTAGCAGAACAAGTAGAGTAACTTGCTGGTTGTCAATACCGAATCGAATATCATCACAGACTTTATTAAGTGCAGTTACTGTGCTATGTCCAGGGCGGAAACCTGATTGGAAAGGGGAAAGGATATTATTATTATGTAAAAATAGGTATAGTTGCTCATGAACAATACGTTCTAGGACTTTGGATAGGAAGGGAAGAATGGAAATCGGCCTATGGTTAGAGAAGGATGTTGGATTGGACGTTTTGGATGTTTTTGGGATAGGGATCACTAGTGCATGGCGCCAAGCATCAGGAAATTCACTGGACGAAAGGGAGAAGTTAAAGATATGGGATAAGACAGGAAGAACAGAATTAAGCGATAACATAATCATACGACGACTAATATTATCATAGCCAGTAGCATCCGATTTAATGGCTATCACGTGCTTACGGATTTGTGCCGTAGAGATGGGTGTGAAAAGGAAAGGAGGTGAAGGATTCGGAAGTAATGACAGTGATTGAAGGGTGTTTGATTTAGTGTTGTCGTCCATCTTATTGACATTCGTAAAGAAATTATTCAGTGCGTCTAAATCCATGCAGTTGCTTAAGATTGATGTATGCCGAGTGCGCCTACCTCCTATTCCCATCGCATTCAGAAATTTCCAAGTTTTTGCAGGACTCCTGGGGTCTATAGATGAAAAAATATGGTTACGTCGCGCATCTCTGCAAGCCTTGTTACATCTGTTCCGTAGTTTTTTGTACCTCTGAAGATTTGCATCCGTAGGATTCATTTTGTATTTGGACTTTGCAGTATTTCGTTTGACCATAAGTATCTTAATATCTTGCGTTAACCACGGAGCAGGGAGATGTTTTATTTTTATTGGTCGAAGCGGCGCGTGAATGTCGAAAAGCTCAATTAACATGGAATTAAAAATATTTAATTTATCATTGATAGTACCTGCATTAAAAATGCAATCCCAGTCGATACGACTAAGATCACTCATAAATTTTTCGTTGTCGATGTTATTGAAGGATCTTCGCATCACTACCGATGGCTTTAGCTTGGGTGGTCGTATTTTGTATGATAGGTAAACGAGGTCGTGATAGGAGAACGCCTCCGCTGAGATTTGTCCGAAGGTAGCTACGCGCTCGTTTGATGAGACAACCATGAGGTCCAGCAAGGATGGCACACAACCAGGGAAGAGGTGGGTTGCATTCGTCGGAAGGATATTTAGGTTAGAGCTATTGATTATGGTTTTAAGCCGAGTTGAGCGTGTGTCTTTCTTGATGAGACATGTGTTAAAGTCACCCATTATGATGGAGTGGTCAACTTCTGGCACATACTTTTCTAAAAGAATCTCGAACGAATCAAAATAATTCACATGTAAGGTGGGACTATAAAAGACACCAAGTAAAATCTTGTGAGTGCCAAACAGGACCTCTATAAAAATATGTTCCGATGAATTTGAGTAAGCTGAAGGCGATTTATCCAATATTGAAAAGGGAATGTGGCTCCTAAGATAAATAGCTACTCCCCCTCCACCTTTCCCTGTCCTATCGTTTCGTATCAGGTGAAAACCCGGTAGGGCATATGCAGTTGATGGTAAACTGGGTTTGAGAAATGTCTCAGATACGAGTACTGCATGAACATCTCTTACATTAAATGAGTCAAGGGGTCTGGACAACGTCAAAATATGTATTAAACATGGCTTATTTAAAAAGAGAATTGACAAAAATGATAAAAAAACGAAAAATCCGACTACATAAAACTAAAAATTATTCTTCAATCTCTCTCTCTCTCTACAAAACCACCTAAAAACAAATATGCATACATAGACTGATATAAACCCATAACCCTATTTCCCTAGATTCGGCCTCATATGGAGTACTATTATCATCTCTGGGCTGGTGCACCCCAGTATCAGCTTTATACATATGATTCCATACAATGTAGATCCGTTCGAATCATTTGGGACTTAATGATGTGTGAAAGGCTTGACACTTTGGCTTGCTGTGCCTTCTCTACCACATTTAGCATGGGGAGTGTTGGAGGAGTTAGTGGGGAGTGAACTGTCAACGTCACAAACTTAAATACCGTCCATACCGTCTGGATATGTGGCACTTCACTATTGTGCGGGTTCATATAAACTTCCTTCCACGCCCCCACAACTGTGGAATGGTCTATCTGCGGTAGTGTTTCCAGGTCCATACGACTTAGGTACCTTTAAAAAGTGCGTCTATCTCTACATCAAAAGCCAGCAACCCACCTGTAGCTCCTCTGGTGATCACTTGCCATAAGGTGACTCGTAAGCTCGTTTGCCTTGTCTTTTTTCATAAGATAAAAATTAATACGAGTTTGTAACGTTATTACAAAAACTATAACGTTAACACATTTAGGTTGCTAATCCCTTATATTATTTAACATAACCTATATATGTTAAAAATAGCAACCAAAGTACCTGCAATTAAACGTTTAGATGTAAGATTGTAAGTTATTATTATATCTTTCACCTGTTTCATATAATTCACCCCGATTGAGTTGGCAATAAGAGTTTCAGTTTACGATAACATGTTATCTAATTATGGCGTCTTAACACAAATGACTAAAATTCTTTAACTAAATACTAAATGCCACCACGTTAATCAAATATACTCCATATTTGATTACAATTCCAATACCTCCATCAGCCTTTTAAAGTCCACTGCTGGACATAGGCCTCCCCCAATGCTCGCCACTCCGTCCGGTCCTGCGCTCTTTGAATCCAGCGGGTTACAGTTGTCTTCTTGAGGTCGTCGGTCCACCTGGTTAAAGGACGGCCTGTGCTCCTTTTGCCGAGACGTGGTCGCCATTCGAGGACCTTCCTTCCCCATCGGTTGTCGGTCCTTCTGATAATATGGCCTGCCCATTGCCACTTCAGCTTGCAGATTTTGAGAGCTATGTCGGTAACTTGCGTTCGTCTACGGATTTCATCGTTTCGAATTCTGTCGCTTGTCCAATACCTAATATAATAAAATCGCTTGAAAAGAATGTGGCTGAGTAAATTATATAAAAAGAAAAAATTGGAAGGAGCCAAAAAGAGCATGGACGAAAATCCGTGTTGTGTTTTTCTATTGTAAAATCTCTGGAGCGTGAAAATTAAACATCATTCCCCCGAGCGCGGATCTAACCTACGACAATCGTGTTTATAAACAGTCGCTGTTCTACTGCGCAACAATATATATTTAAAAAGGAATATTTATATTTATTAAAACTGTAATTTTAAATTGAATCGCGGGGGAGCCCTGCCTTGATAGCATGGTTGGCGTTTAGCCAGAAAAGCGCGTGCTAGTCGTAATGTAATTTTTTCTAAAACTTGTGACCGTCTGGATGGCAGCCATCTTGACGTCTTAAAGGTCGTTGACTACATTTAGCTATATATAATTTACTAGCGGACGCGCGCAGCTTCGCTTGCGTATTTAGGGGTGAATTTTTAAAAACCACGAAACATGTGTTTAATGAAATATTTTTAAGAGTCTAAATTTCAAATTTTATAAAAATCGGTGGCGATTTAAAGATTTTTCCATACAAACTTTCAACCCCTTATTTGCGCCCTTAGGGGAAGAATTCTAGAAAACGATGAAACACGTGTTCAATTAAATACTTTTAAAAATCTAAATTTCAAATTTTATAAAAATCGGTGCCGATTTAATTTTTTTTCCATACAAACTTTCAACCCCTATCTCACTCCTTTAGGGTTAAAATTTTTCAAAATCCCTTCTTAGTGGATGTCCAGATTACAAAAGTAAACATCTAGCTAAATTTAACGTTTCTACCATCAACGGTTACGGCTGTGCGTGCGTCTTACCTCAGTCAGTGAGGACAAGTTCTTTTATATATATAGATTATATTAAAATATAATTATTTTTATTATTTCGTAGTAGGTATACCTACTTGATGCCACTTTCGATATCGAAATTTATTGTTTTTTTGTATGAATTTATTTCCTTTTCTTTCTTTATTTCTCATTCTTATTTTTAAAATATTTAAGTTAAGTTTTATTAATCTTAAAGAAAATGAAATATACGCGCCAAAAGACCATAAATTCAGAGTGAAATGATTTTACGTCAATTAATTTATACTCAGTTCACTGAAGGCAATCAGAACTGGTAAGAACCCGCCCAAGAAACACTAAGTTGGACTTTTCTTTTCAAGTTAAGAGTAAACAGATTAATAATTATTTATTAATGACAATAGATCGTTTCTGTAGGAATGAATAGCGGTTACTTTATCGACATAATACTATCGAAGTATATAAGGTAAACAAGATGTCTTGGCTTGTGAGTGGATTTTTAACCGCGAAAGCTATTGAGCTAAGTCTATTCGACTATTCATCAATATGAGGTTCCCACTGTAATTTGGAATTAATGGTGACAATGAGGTATATCGTAGACTCTACATGTTCCAGGGCTTAACCATTCAAGAGGACAAACGGCAATAAAATTTTCGTATTTGGTGTTCTGAAAATAATTAATTAATTTTATTACTATACCTACAAGAGTAAGATTTAAGAAAAATAACTTTGCTTACGTTTTGTCGTTTTTTTATATCGAAAATCAATGAAATATCGTCAGCAACCTACTATCAACTGGCACTTACAACATATGTATAAAAAAAATCAGACAAGCGCGAGTGGGGCTCGTCCATCGAGGGTCCCGTACAAAAATTTGAGGTCTCGAGCTTTTTCTAAAACTCTGCTCTAGCCCGTTTGATATACAATTACGAAATTTGGCAACCAGTATCGACAGGTATTACTAATTCTGAAAACTGTACATACGTCTAGTAAGAAACAGATTAAAATATTTAATTTTGCAATAAAACTTTTGACCCATATTCCGGATAACCTCTTCGATAACTACAAAGGTGCACTTAATAAACGATTGGGAGCTCATAAATGCGGGCATCTGTTTTTGTCGAAATGTTTTATAACGCAATCCTTTTATAGGGCCGTCTCAAAATAGAACGCTGCCGGCACGCGATCTAAGGAATTTATGTTCTCTTTGTCCACGCACGTGACTTGGTAACAGTGGTTTGGATTAAATATCGGATAATGTAGGGGTTTACCGATGAATATTGCTGGTATTTTTTCAGTAGCTTACAAATTGACGATAAGAAAGTATAACAACCAAAGAAATTCCAAGTAAATATTTCATGTCAACTTAAGCATGCTGAAGGAAAACTTTCGTAAATAAAGTTCACCAAATTGCTCTTTATGAGTAGAAACGATTCATGCAATTTGTTCCCTTTGCCTTTCCATAATTGTGCTGTTTTATTTATTTTACTAAATAAATCCCTTTATAAAGTCTCTTGAAGATAATTTATTATATTATTTGTATTGTTACAGCAATGCAGATTAAGGCGTGACATATCGGGTTGACAGGAATCAATCCGCACGATGTCGCAACCACCGCCGGGACGTGGTCGCGCGAGACTCCCGGGTCCCCCATCTCCCTTACACTACCGTCCTCCTTCGCCATGGGCGCCCAGCCCTCCCCCACTGATATCAGGACCGAGGCACTCTACTGCCCTTGTTTCACCGCCTCCGGTCCAATCCTCGCCAAAGCCGTTTAGACCTCTCCATTCACCACATTTGCGTCAACACTCACCCTCACCTAGCTCCCATTTTTCAATATCGCCATATCCTATGTCCCCGACTTTAGGCCACAGTCCAGAATATTATTACTCTTCGCCATATGAAACGGTTCGCGAGTACGATTACGCGGGAGTGCCGTTAGAACCTCCTCCGCCTCCTCGGCCGATGATTTACGAAGAGGAAGAGGAGAGAGGACCGTCGACCGCAGAGATTATTGCCAATCAGTCGCAAGAAGGCTATGTGGACGAGAAACTTGCAGAGTACCAAGCCACGATTCAGCTATTGCAAGGTAAGATTTTTTTAATATACATATTTCTAGTAAGTACTGTAGTATTCTGTATGATATGAGTGACTCAGACGAAATTACTATACTTAGAAAACTGAAATTTTGCATGGTATAAGAGATTATTTTCCAATTATCCTACGGAAACAGGCAAAATGGGATTTTTTTAAAGTCCGCTTTCGTTTACATCGTCGATTACGTTTTAAAGTCCACTCAATAAGACTTCCGGATGACGACTAGTTAAGTATAATGTTATGGTATTTAAAAAAATTTCAAGACTACATACATAATTTAATTAAAAAAAATATATTAGCAGAGCAAATTTTGCAATTGATGCAAAACAAATCAGTTAGTTTATCACGTTGGTAGAACGCCAAGTGCGATAATTTCAGAGGCGTTCGCGTCAACTGCCGACGTGGACGCGATGTCAATATTGCTAGAAATCTGGCTGAACATGACACGCGAAGTGCGCTTGTCTATTTCGTAATTGGGGTAATTTATAAACAGGTTGCTAGGAGACTTATGTACCTACAGTCAAAAATATTATATTTTAAAACAATTTAAGTTTATTACCTACTAGCGGCCCGCTCGCGGTGTCACTCGTATGAACTATTATTATTAATTTCTGTCTCCATGACTACGTCCTAGTGACGTCTATGCAAAATTTGAGCCTCCTAGCATTTGTAGTAACGAAGTTTCATACAAACTTTCGACCCCAAAAACAAGCCCTTAGAAGCCGAATATTGCAAATTCCCGTCTTACCGTGCACCTACGTCCTATAAATAACTCCTATGCAAAATTTGAGATTCCTAGCACATGTAGTTTCTGAGATTTCGTGATGAGTGAGTGACCTTTCGATTTTATATATATAGATTTAAAATATTGGAAGTTATAAGCATACAAGTGTAAATTCAGTAAGTTGCCTATTAGCCTCGTAAAATTTAAATGATGACAAATAAAAATAAGATAAGCAAAAAAGAAGCACGCGGCGGTTTAATCTGAGTGTATGTAGGACAATGCTGTGAATTGATATTCACTCAATCAATCAATGAATATAGTTCTAAATATAAAAGTAAGTAACAAATATATTAAAATGCAGACAAGGAACATAACATATTATAATAGATTTCTTTAGCTTCACACTGTATCACGCACCTGGCAGGGTAGACAGAGGGGTACCTTAGAACCTAGTGTTAAGATATTCCGTTCCCATAAAGACATTTCTGTCTCCCACTTTCCGCCGAGTTCTGGAGGCATTGCGTGTTAAGTGGCGGAACCGTGAATGTATATAAATATTTTATATCCATGAGTGGGAATTGAACCCACAACCTGTCGTGATAATAGTCGCACGCTTGTGCCCCTGCGCCAAGACTGAGCTCTCAATTAAATTAATTTTAAAATCAAAATATGGAATTTATTTAAATATAGAAAATACTTCGTTAACTATTGATGAATATAATAAGATTACATTAAAAACCTATGCATTACAAATATGACTTATTTATGACAGCATCGGCAAACTTAGACTATATAAGTATAACTATATAATACCTATATCTAAATTTAAATCCAATATAAACCTCTAAATCCATTGTAAAAATATATGGGACATTGTAGTAGTCCAAAATAAACACGAATGTATCGCGGTGCACGTAACACTAACTGTAGTAACAGTGAACTGGTGAGATCACCCACCTTGAGCCAGATCTGATCGCGCGCTTCCTCTGTAAAAACTACTTTGGCATTTGCATCTTGTGTTCTAAAAACACTAGTTGTTTACCGTGACTTTGTCTAAGTGCAGATACGTGTTTTCATATACTCGTAGTGTAAAGCAGGGCCTTCGCAATCTGCTCGCTTTCTTCGCGGTAATAATATACTCGTATTTTTTTGTTATAATTGTTTTTTTTGTTAACCTTGTTGTTAAAAGTAGTGATGTATCACTACGTTACCTAAATGTACGTAATTTATAATGTAGAGGATGCAGGAGATAATTAAATAAATACAGAAAGCTCCATATGTATTGCAAGTGAATGAACACGTGAACGTTTGTTTGAAATTCGGAATAACAGAAAAAGCTCAGAAATATTTATTGGATTTTATAAAAATGAAATATTAATTCCTACCAATACGAAAGTAGGTGTTTAAAATTCTTTAATTTTACAATTCTTAATAGTTAGTTACTTGCTTTTCTAATAGAGAAAATAAGTAGAAATAAAATTTACCAAAAATCCGTCTGCCCCTCTAGGATCTAAATGGATCTATCTGAACCCGTAACCATAGCTTGTTTAGTCAGGAACTTATAAACAACAAATAATTGATTTTTATACTGCAATGTTTTAATATACTTGATGAAATTATATAACGGGCTTGAGTAAAAACAGATGCTACTGGCATATACATCACATCCCAAATTAATAGATTTTAGAAAAAAACAAGTTCAATATTTTGAAAGTAACGAGTAAGTTGTTTGTCGGAAGATCTCTTTCTTTTATACATTTTATATCTTCCTACTCATCAATCAAATCAGCCTTTTCGGGTCCACTGCTGGACATAGGCTTCTCCCAGGGTGCGCCAAAGCTCCCTCCGCCTTCTGCATCCAGTCGAAGCCAGCAACCTTCTTCAGGTCATCGGTCCATATTTATTCTTATATTTTACTTATGGAACCAGGAATAAAATTATCTGTATGTATATAGGTAAAGTAGTTGTTGTAAAATATTTTTATATATAATCCTGTATCTCGCACATAGCGGGGTAGACAGAGGGAACCTGGGAATGTGACATTAGGACCCTTCCGTTACTCACTTTTCGCCGAATTCTGGTGGCGTTCCGTGTTGACTGGCGGAACTCCACGCCGCGCTTTGCCTCGTTACCAGAGTGAGGAAACTAAAATATGAAATATTTCAATCCCTCGAGTGGGGATCGAACCCACAGCCAGTCGATTTTGCAGCATACTTTGTGCTCCTGCGCCACATATTTGCCAACAAATATGTTTATTTTAATACCGCTTAAGTAACGGCAAATGTGCATATTTACGCATTCCGCACAGTGACGAATATACTTGACTTGGCCAAATAGGTCACATTTGTAAATGACTGTTGGCATTACATCTCATTAACGATCCTTCTAAATATTCATATTTATTGAATTACATATATTGAAATGTCAATCAAAACGTAAGCTATTACTCGCACCCAATTTGTACCCACCCACTTTTACAATCAGAACCGATTTTACAGAATCTGTTGCGCTACTGGAATTAATGTCTATTTATACAGTTACTTATAAGTAAAACTAAAAGGTCTACATCCAATTAAGAAAATAATCGGATAATTATTCACTTAGTACATTAGCTTCACGCTGTATCCCGCACACAGCAGGGTAGAGTAGGGAACCTAGTGTTAAGACACTCCGTTCCCCACTTTCCGCCGAATTCTGGAGTCATTGCGTGTTGAATGGCGAAATTTAACGCCGCTAAAAGCGTGAAGATACCATAGAATTTTTTAGACGGTATTAACTTTTATTTGTGTTATTTAACCAACGAACTATTTATATATAATGCTTGAAGAAAATAAAGGTCCTGTGACATCCTGTAAAAACACTTATAATTTTTTTTTTTGTAGGTACTTTGTGTTTCTATAATAATTAAGAATAAAATTTCTGTCTTTATTAATCTATATATATAAAATCGAAAGGTCACTCACTCATCAAGAAATATCAGAAACTACAAGTGCTAAGAATCTCAAATTTTGCATAGGAGTTACTTATAGGACGTAGGTGTTCGCTAATACGGGAATTTGCAATATTCGACTTCTAAGGGGTTGTTTTTGGGGTCGAAAGTTTGTATGAAACTTCGTTACTACAAATGCTAGGAGTCTCAAATTTTGCATAGACGTCACTAGGACGTAGTCATGGAGACAGAAATTAACAATAACATAGTTCACGCGGGTGAAACCGCGAGCGGGCCGCTAGTATAAATATATAAGTCAACGCCTATAATCTAAGATCATTAAAACACTTAAAATTCTCATCTTATTCTATCACCACTATTATTATAAGTTAGTTTCAAATATTTTTCTTACAGCTGATCCTCGCACGTCACACGCCGACGCGTGACGTCATAGCAGCCATAATAAATGTCGCTAATAGCCTGTATCTACTATATAGTATTTGGAATATTTTTTTTCGTATTTTCTTTTTTTCTTAATATTAAAAACATTTGCATATATTTTTTATTTATTTATTTAGTATTTTAAAAATTTCAAAATTCCATGGTTAGACCGTACGTATGTACCTACGTACGTTACGTACATTTTTCTAACCAGATTAAGTGTCGGAATTTAACGCCGCGTTTTGTCAGCAAAATCGGAGTATGACAAATAGTATTACAGTAATTATTTTCCCAATTCAGGTGCGGCCACGACCACGTTTAGAGTTCCGTCACTCTACGTGTAATGCCTTAAGAATTCGGCGGAAAGAGAGGAGGAGGGTGTCTTAACACTAGGTTCCCTGGTTCCCTTTGCGTACCCTGCTATGTGAAGGTTATTGCGTGAAGCTAAAAAAAACGAAGAAAGCTAATTTTGATTGAACTATCTAACATCTTATATCAGATCTCTGTAACGTCAGTAAAACTCTTCATTTGATGTATGGTCAGCGCGTGCGACGTTATTTTTGGAAGTCGACCTACTTCAACTTGCAAATCAAAACTGAATGAATGTGCCATTTCCTGGGATTAACACTTATAATGAATGTAATTTGATATCTAATTGTTTGTTTCACAATATCCTGAACTATTTTGTAATAAAGCACCTAACTGTATACGAGTATGTTTTTAGTATTGAATGTAGCAAAGTGGAAGAAGGCGTGGACTGAATGAAAACGGTGCTCGTTAAGTTCTGCTACTCAACACATCTTAATGCCTCGAGAATTGGGTGGAAAGTGGATAACATAGTGTCTCAACACTAGGTCGCTTTCCTCGCCTTCCTGGCGTATTTTGTTTCAGTGTCAATCCCGCATGATATGGGGTAGGCAGTTGCAGGCTAGTGCTAAGACACATCGCTCCCCACTTTTCACCGAATTCTGGAGGCATTGCGTGTTGGCTCGCCGAGTTCAACGCCGTACTTTGCCTCGCCACCAGAGGGGATTCCTCTAGTGGGAATCGAATTCACAACGACGATTCGCCACGACTGGCCTATACTATACTCTACTTAATATGAAATTAATTATAATCGGCTGGAAAGCGTTTCTCACAATATTATTTTATTTTCAATTATCCTATCCATTAATAGGATTTGAATGTTACATTGTAACTGTTATACCTTGTATTTTATCCTCTATGATGCAGTCAGGCTCGTTCGCGGTCAGCGTGACGTCACGGTGCATACCTGTGTAAAATGCAAAATAAATATTTGTTTTATACATATTTTATTTGCATAAAACCTTAATATAGAGACATAGTTGGCTTGATTGAACGAAAAATAATTAAAGAAAGATTTTATAATTTTGATTTTTATAAGTTTTCGGTGCCAAGTAAAACAAATAGGCTTAGTAATTAGATATTGTAGTAAGGTTGTTGTAGAATTAGCTTCTTCTTCGAATAATCGCTAAACATACATAAAAAAAGATATATTTCGACAAATTGAGAACCTCTTTTTCTTTGAAAGTCGGTTACAAATGCTTGCAAATGCAAGGCAGAGGGAACCTAGTGTTAAGGCACTCCCGTTCCCCATTTTTTGAGTTGAGTGGAGGAACTCGGCTTTTGCTCTAGTTTCAGAGCGAAGAAACGAAAATTTGAATAAATAATAACTCATTATCATTAATTTCATTTGATTATATGGGAATAGAACCCACAACCGTCGCGTTACATCATTGTGCTCCTGCGCTACGACGGCCTCTAAGATGCTTCAATTGTGCAAATAAATGTGTTTTTTTTTTATGGATTTTTTTACGTTCTTTTAATTATGTCCCTGAGTGTATAACAAAGCAAGGCAAAATAGCTAGTATAAAAATTAATTATTAATGAATATGTATATTAAATGGCAAATAATTATCGGTATATAGTACCTACCTAGATGTATTATTTTGAAAATCTGGCTTGGCATGGAAATAATTGAAAATAATAATAGCTTTTTATATAAGTTTCGTGATTATTTATTAGTTTTTTTTAAACTGATCTCTTTGTAATAATTGTATCATCATCGGCGTTTATACGTAGCTTAGGTGATAGTAGAAGCATATATTATCATTGAGTTGAACTGATGATGGAGCCAGGACCTGAACAGTACCTAGATTTTATTAGAGGTTTAATTAATACTTTTTGGTGCACAATAATTAATTATTTTTTTTAACTACGTATATAAATCTAAATAAGAAAACTTGTTTTTTAAGCATTCTGGCAACAACTTAGAAAAGTAATGATTTTATTGAAATTATTTTTCAACCTAAATACGCCTAATTCCAGTTTTTTAAGCATTCTGGCAACATTTTAGAAAATGTAGGAAAACTGTCAATACTTTATAATGTCAAGACACGCGGTTAATGTCCCCTATTCTTGGAGACTTCGACGTCTAATTTTGTGAAGGAAATTATGAGGAAGTGGATGCGACGAGTGGTATAACTGAACAGTTTGGATGCGTGAGTTCTAGTAAACTATTTATAGATTGAAATACATTTGTATATGAAATTGTTATTTTTCTTTACTGTACTATAGAAAAACACTAAATTCAGTTGTTTTTTTTTACGTGATGGTTGTAGGTTCAATACTACTTATTTTACTTTGAAAAACAATAGTTTTTGGTTTCGTTTCAAAGTTCCAAAGTTCAACTAGGAACATGTCCACTATAGAAATGTAGGTTATTATCAATATACAATATATACTTTTATTAAACTAAGAGAAATAAAATAATATCAATATTATTATTATTTTATCTGTAGTGTTTGGTAACTGTTAAACATACCACTCTTTTATATTATATTTTTACCTTTTTTACCTACTTACCTAGATTACCATTTTTTATTTATTTATTTTGATAATCCAGAAATTGTACAATGTTTTATATAAGAAGGATACATTATTAAGCATAGTATGTACTCTTAACACGCCATGTCTCGAAAATTTGGACTGAAAGTTGAGAACGTAGTGCCACAACACTAGGCTCCCTCTAACTACCCTGCTATGCGTGAAAAATCGTGAAATAATCCTAATTTGAGACATGACTAAAAGCCATATAGAATTAAGTATTAACTATACGTTCATTTTCATAGCTCAAACATCAAAAGTTATGTTTGAACAGAATTAGACATAGCCGAGCCCACGTACGCTACGTCCCGAGCGTTCTATATGTTTCTATATTAATAACTTTATATTTAGGATTCACTCATCTTTATTTAGGTTTCAGTGTTCGTGTGCACTTTTGGATTAAAAACGTCATTCTAATGACGATTTATAATTTTATTTGTGAATTTTTGACATTTTTTTATAGCTTGACAAGACTTGGATATACGATTATTGTGAATTTCAAATTTATAAATTAAAATATTTATATATTTATATGTATGTTTGTCTCGAATTCAGAGAGATAGTTTGAGAAATGGAGGATTCTTACACATTGGGGTTTCTCTTTCTACCCAGTGGGATGCAGGATACAGCGTGGAGCTGAAAAAAAAGAAAATAAAATATATATTTAAAAAATTATATTCCTTTTGACTGATGAGCTCATGGTGATCAAGGCTTAAATTGTTATAATACCTATACTAATATTATTATTATTATCTCATTCAAATTATTGAGAGGAATGGCTGGTTCTAAAAGATTGAATTATAATAGTGGCTTGCGCCTACGCGCCATTGAAAATGACATTTACATCGGAATTACGATAGACAGTTTAATTTATTATATTTAAGTAAAGATTTAACTTAAATGTAATAAATTGAAGCGTGAAGCTAAAAAATGCAGTTTCACAATTTTTCCTACTAGCAGGGTAGTCAGAGATAACTTACACTAGATTAAGTCATTCCGTTCCACACTTTCCGCTCAGGTTTCGAGACATTGCCGGAGTTATCTCAAAAAGCGGGTAAATTTCAAAAAGTATCCACAAATACTATTTTTAAGTAAAAAAAAAATTTCGTACACACTGCACAATTGTAATAATTTTTACAGTTTAAATTGAAAAATGAAATCCCTTTATATTTTAAATCAAAATATTTAAAGATAAAAGAATTTTATATTTACGAAAGTGTTTAAGACATGTCAAATTACGAAAAATAAAATCATTTAAAACTCGTCTCCGTAAACAATTCTAGCAAATGCCTTAATTGAATCATTATTATCCTTAAAAAGGGCGAAATTAAATTTAAATAACTATTGCTTGGTAACAGACGGACGGACAGCGGACTTTAGTAAAAGGGTCCCGTTTCATCCTTTGGGTATGGAACTCTAATAAAACAAGTCATTTCAAACATTTAACATAATTGAAAAATATTTAATCCTGGAGAATTTAGTTTTAGCTTTTACCCGAGCTAGACCCAGATACGTTTCCTGTTCTACAGCAATCGTTCGTGATTTCAAATCGAGCTGGAGTCACGTTTATCGTGCGGTAATTCTAGCGCAGGAACTCGTGAAACCGGGTCGTACTAAATCCCTGGGAAATGGGAATAAATTATAAAAAAATATTGTTATATATAATTAAGGTTCCTTTTGATGCCGTTAGGATGGAATTGGGATCCAAAAAGAAAACCCAATGTCTTTAAATAAAGGTGGGAACCGGTAACTTATAACGTAACCAAGTTCGTTGTACTATCTAGTAGCTACTAATGTGGTAAATGAGTAAAGGTAAATAGCTATTTGCATAAAATGTTTATTGTTAGGATCTTTAAGTACCAGAGCGACCCATTGGATTTATAATTACGTTAGGTCGTTGTGGCGCAGTGTCTGCAATGATTGTGAGTTCGATTTCCATTCGGGGGAATGAATTATTTATTTTTTTCATATCCTCGCCATTTAGCACGCAATGCCTTAACACTAGGTATTATTATTATAATCATTCCCTCTACTATATTCGGGATACAGGGTGAAGCTGAAAAAAAAGGTGATGTAGGACGTTACTTATAGGACGTAGGTACTCATGAAGACAGAAATTAATAATAACGTAGTTCACGCAGGCGAAGCCGCGGGCGGGCCGCTAGTTCTATATATTTGTAGTAGTACGTGTGTAGCGAGATGACCTAGACTATTCTGGTCTTCCTATACAATGGCCGCTCGGATTTCTAGTGCGGCCCGTTCGACCGGTTTGCGTCTTGTCGTTTTCTTATTCTGCATAAACCATTAACATATGTATATATGTATATATGTATGTAAGTGCAACAGATTTTATGGGAATACTTGTTTGAAATTAATATGTTTTTTGCAAATGTTAAAGCCAAAGGGACCTTCGTAGCGAAGTGGCGTGTAAATGAAAATGTTATAAGTTCGTTCTCTATACGGGGAATGATTATATTTCAACTAGTGTTAGGACACTCCCTTCTACATTTTCTGCTGAATTCTCACTTGATGCTTTCCCTCGTTGCCAGAGAATATTTCTGATATTTTTTAAGTAGAGACAAAACTTTCCAAGTGCATCAGAGTATTCTTCATTCGCTGTCGTGGCGCAGCGGCACAAGGGTGCGACTGTAACGCGACGGTTGTGGGTTCGATCCCCATATATTTATTTATTATATTTCCATTTCTTCCCTCTGGTGTTGAGGCAAAGCGCGGTGTTGAGTTCAGCCACTCAACGCGCAATACCCGCAGAATTCAGCAGAAAGTGGGGAAAGGAATGTCTTAACACTATGTTCCCTCTGCCTACCCTACTGTGTGCGGAATACATTATGAAGCTGATTTGTAATATAAATAAAGAAATATTAAATTTAATATATAGATATAAGTATTTAAATTAAATGAAAATATACTGAATTTGAAGTAAGCTTTAAAGCGGAGCCTTGCTAATATAATTCAAGATTTTGCGTCGTGGCATTGCAAACAATAGTGGTTCAGTAACAGGATGAACCGGTTGTGCGATGTACAAACATACATACATTTATACAAACATAAGAATAAATGTATATAGGATACGCTTTTGATTTGTTCGTATAAGCTTTGTGAGCCTTTGACATGGTGTTTAAATATAATTTATTTATAAATTAAATATAATCATCCCCTGAGTGGGAATCGAACCCATAAAGCCGTCGCTTTTACTGTCTGTCCCTATTAGCCAATAGATCCAATGGGCGCCAACAATCCTAATCGCGAACCCTAAAAATACTATATCTTTAACATAAACGAAAAGCAATTTGTAGAGTACGTAGAAATGTGTCACTAAGTGGCGTCTATTGTGTGGCTTAAAAAACCTTAGAGATAAAAAATATACATATACACATATTATTTATAAGAAAATAATAATATATGTTAAAACCAATAAGAATCCTGATCGTGTTTCCACACCCACATAGCCTTTGATTAGAATACGCTAGGATATATTCTTTAAATAATAATCTCTATTTTTATAGAAATAAAGTATATTATCCTATAAACTATTGATAACACCATAAATAGTTTATTGAACTTTACACATTTGCGTGTACCTGGATTCCTTCGTGCAGTTTTAGATATAACTTATTTATGCCTTTACATAATCAATACATTGAGTATCGTATAGACATTATTAATAATTTCTTAATTGCTTTCTCCTAAAATTATCATTATTGTTCCAAATTAAGGAAATGTTGTAGACACGTGTGCCTCTTGAATTCGGCGAAATGTGGTGATCGGAGTGTTTTAGCACTCGTCTCACTCTGGCTACTCTGCGATACGCGGGATACAACGTGAAGCTGAAAAACAATTATAGAAGGTTTCTTTTCTTTATAATAAAATAAAAAATCGTCTTCTGAAATGTTTTTATATTACTAATTCGGTGACTGACTAACTGTTTGAGTACAAAGCTGATCTGTAGAATGGATAGATTTATGCAAAATTTTAGTCTTTGGAAACACTATTGAAGGGCTTCTAGAAATGACATGAAGAAATAACAAATTTTGAGGTTTCGTATAATATAAATTATATAGAACAAATTAATGATTATCATAAATTACTTTGATAGGTATTTTATTAAGAAATTTTGATTGGCATCTCTTGGCATGCCTCTGTGGTGCATTGCTTTACCGTGAAATCATATGACTCGGTCCATTCATAACGCGTCATCTACGCTTATATTGTAGCAGTGTAGAAAAAAATACTTTTATAAAATTATAAAATTATAAAATGATAAAAGTACCTAGATTCGAATTCGACAAAAGAAAAAGTAAAATAGAATTTTTTACATTTTTATAGGGATTATTCCACACTTTGATATTTTTATATGTTTTCAAAAAGTATTTAATAAAAGTAAATTAATAGTAGTTAGTCTAGCTTGCTCACAAATGCTGTGAAAGTGACATAATATGTTGACTTATAAAAGGCAAAAAAAAGATGAAAGATGCAGGAAAGGACAGAGTGTCTTAACAATGAGTTTTCTCTTTCTTCTCTTCTACATGGATAAGTAAGCAGTTGAGAATGGAGTAATGTGTGTATATATTCAAATTTTAATTGAAATGCAGAATCAAAATAGTGTTTATTCAAATGTATGTAGGGATTCAATAGATTTGAGCTCAGTAGATTTAAGCTTAGCTTAGGCTCAGAAGGAAGTTTCGCTGAGAATTGTCGGTAAGAAGCACAGCATTTTCAATGACAATGTTGATTTTATTTTGACGTTGATCTTAGTCCATAAATATATACAAAAACATTTTATTATATTTTTAATTTGCTAAATGCTTTAATCATATTAAAAATATAGTCGAATTGAGTCCTCCTTTTACAGAAATCGGTTAAAAATTGAAAACTGTATTTTTTTATATTAACTTTTGATTTCACCTGGGGTATGAATGTGCGACTAACGTGAGCAAAATAAATGTACAATTGTTATGACCTTGTTGTAATGTGATAAAAGGAACCGAAATGTGTTACAGTCTGTTGGTTGCACTAATTAAGGGCATTCAGGTCACCGAAGGGTTCCAAGTACTTACTTACGATGTACATTCGACAGTTACTTTGTCGAAATTATTTTTTTATGAAGATTGGAGGAAGAGAATAAAATTTTGCTGACTTTAAGCTTATGGGTCTTAAGAAATACCACATTTTAATATTAAGAACATTTTTTATAAAGATGTAATGATAAACTGAGATCCCAGGGCCCCCAGACCTACGTCATAAAACTTCAAGAAAGAGGAAGGAAGAGGAATTTTCAACCGACTTCAAAAAAGGGAGAGGTTCTCAATTCTCCCGAATATTTATTATGTATGTTTTTGAGAAGAGTCCTTTTAAGGTCTATCATAACTTAAAATCGTAAAATAAATTAATTTTAACAAAAAGAAAAACTGACTTCTAACAATAAACTAAAAAGTAAAAAAATAATTTTACAAAGATTTTGTAATTTTGAAGTCAAATCCAAAACATTTTTTTCTGCAGCCTTGTCACTTTCCTTAATGACTGGCAATACTGCATGCTGATAAGCAGTCTTAAATTCTTTTACAATTAGTCTAACATTCTACTTTAGGCGATGAACATAAAAATATTTAAGATAAAAACTTATTATGTATAGATAGGCCTTAGTGACAAATATCTTCGCTCTCTGATGGTTGAAATATATTATTATGATTTATTATTAAGAAAAAAATGCTTAAAAAAATATTATTCATCGAGGCAACTTTGGCGTAGTGATTGCGTCTTATTGTAAGAGAGTTGGTTTGGGTTCGATTTCTATTGAGGAAATAAATTATTTTTATGTCCTTGCTTTGGCAAGACAGAGCATACGGCGTTGAGTTCCGCAACGCGGCTAGCTATATCTAAAATTGAAAGCGAACTAAACTGAGAGAGAGATTGACTCTATTTTTCATGCTACATCCTGGATACACAGCGGAGCTAACAATACAACCCTTGTATTGCTAGTTTACTATTTTTATATTTATTGAGTTAAATTTAAAGAAATTTATTAATCAAGTCACTCCGGTTGAGTGACTCAATAATCGCTCGATGTAATGATAAAAAAAATTCTTTAAATGGCAACCATACAATTTTCGTTTCGTTTCGCAAATTCAAATGGTGTATCTTTAATTTATGTTAAATACAGTTAGTTATATCATTCATAATTAATTTCTAATTATAATATTTAATTATAAAACAATATTTTTAGTTAAGGTAGAAACATGGTTTTTAGCTTCACGCATGTATCCCGCATATAGGTTGGCAGAGTTTCAGAGATTAATCGATTCCCCCGAGTGGTAATCGAACACAGACCGTTGTTTTTATAGACACTACTTCGCTCGGCTACTGTGCCACGACGGCCTAAATAAAAATATTTTTTTGAATGTATTGTCTTACAAAAATTATCTAGATAGGTACTCTAAATCGTGGCTACAATGTCTGTTTTTTAGAAAAACCATATACAGTAAACAAAAAAATTGTACTTAAATACCGATTAAAAGCACTTTAATACATTTATAATTTTTTACAATATTTTTTCTTCCAGCAACATTTGTTTACTAAATAATCAACAATCGATTGTAGGTAGAAAGATGTAAGTACCGAGGCACTCTATATTAGAAAGATGATTATTAGGTTGATCCTAATACTGCATTTTTATCTAACCAAACGAAAAGAAAAAAAGTCTTAACAAACCAAAAAATAATTTAAATATACAAGTAATTAATTTTAAAAGCTTTTTTCTGTCCAATTTTCGTCACGTGTTAAAAGGAAGTATCTTAATGGGAATGAAATGACTTAACACTAGGTTCCCGGTTTTCCTCGGCCTACCCTGATATGTGCGGGAAGCTGATATTTTTTCATACGACGTGTTTTAAGTGGGTGCTACCACATAGCGTTCTGACAACCAGAGAGAGGGTATTAAAATGATTTAAATATAATCGTTTTAGGGAAAGTGTGGATTGAACCTATAACCAATATTTCCATGTCAAAAGTTGTCTGCTGTTCACTGCGTCACTATGGCCTCATTGATTCAGCTCACTTAGTCATATTTAAATTAGTACACCTATGTTCATGTTCGTTTAAAGCACATCCACTTTCTAAAGCCGAAGTGAGTGACAGAACAATAATATGGATATTAAATATCAATATTTTCAATAATAAATGATATTCGCTATCAAAATATGTACTATATACCAGAATTTGTTTAAGAAGGATAGGCAGAGGGAACCACTAAGTGTTAAGACACTCCGTTACCCACTTTGAGCCGAATTTTTCGAGGCATGTAATTTCACATAACATTACACTTAGGCATTATAGGCGGAACTCAACGCCAGGCTTTTACTTTGGCGCCAGAGTGAAGAAATGAAAATATTAATAGATAATAATAATTCATTCCCTCGAGTGGGGATCGAATCCATAACTATATAATCATTAAGTGCAGTCCAGACTTATGTACAATAGTGTCACCGTATATAGTTTTTTATTCATATAGAAAATATTAGTAATACAACCATATAATATAATTAAAATCTTACTAACGACAATGTTTATACTTAATAGATAATGCTATAAATTATATACTAATTTAATTAGGTATTATAGGAATGCTATCAGTAGGTACTATGACTCATGAAGGGGCAAATGCTTGAACATTGTAAATTTATAGATAAGCTAAATACCATATACTCGTAGTTCAACAAATGAATAGATTATATGCGTATATACAGTAAAAATCCATAATTTACACAGAAATAAACAACAAACTCAACGTAGAAATACAAAAGACTACAACTATAGAGCTTCAAAGCATTTCAATGTCAAACCATCATTGAAAGGGTCATCAAGTCACTAGGGTACCGTGAAAAAGTCATTGGAGCTTTACAGAAAAAGGCGTAGAGTAGTCGTCTGGGCGACGTCTACACGTGGGTTCCGCGCATGCTTGCTAACTTAGCAAGCACCGCCGGCTAAGCAGTATCGAGCGATCCTCCGCAGGAGGAGGTCATGCCGCGATGTCGGACGGCCGCGACTCACCGTCGCACAGTGGTCTTCGCGATCGTGTCAGCTTCTTCGAGAGAGTTTGGTCTGGACGCACCAAAAGTGACTCCGTGGACGCCACCACAGATGTGGATGAAATAGAACGTAAGATAGAACAGCGTAAACGGAGGCCTGAGTCACCGAAAATCGAAGTTAAGCTGAAACATACGCGAGACACCCAGTCTCCGTCCAAAAGCTATGAAAGCACTTTTCCCAATTTGAAATTGAGACATGTTGAACCTGAGGACGAGAGGGTTGGTGGACAGGTCGAAGAGGGCGACCTGGCTGCTGGCGTTCGCTTCGTCAAGTTCGAGCGAGTGACCGTGAAAAGAACGGTCACTGAAGTTCAAGATGAGAGACCAGACTCTCCGCAAACTGAGTGGTACTCTGAGTATAAGCACCACGCTTTACACACGGCACCAAGAAAGGATTATGTACGCAGCAAATCGGAATATGACTCCCATATTGCTGAAATACGAGGTAAATAGAATTTATTGAAGTAAATATAAATATTAAAAATATTTTGCGATTCTAGGGGAATAAAAATGTATCATTACTCAAAATATTTAACGTACTCAAAATTCCAATAACAAAAGTAGGTTGATATAAAAGAAAACGGTTATAAAATAGTTTTCTTGTTGAAAAACATCATGTTTTGTTTATCAACACTTAAATTTCTACTAAAGCGAACAATTGGAAAAATTCAAATTTAAAATACAGACTATATTTAAACAGACGTTTTATTTTTAATATGATTTTAACTTACATGAATTTTGTATTTGTATTCATTTTGGTTTAATTATTATGTGAACCTATTGAATTTTAAAATTATTTTGGTAGCTAAGAAGGGTCTTAAAGCTAAGGCTATATTTTTTCTTATTTATTTGTGAAATTTTAATTTCACAAAATTAAACAGCAATAATTTATATTATATTCAATATTATTTGTGCAAAAATAGGGCAGATAATACAAATTTCGCTGATGGATTTACTTTCTTATCTGCCAATGTTCAACAAAATTTCCTTATTATGACATAATGTCAAAAATATCTAATATATAATCTTATCTTGGTGTAACTCGGTTAACGTAATTATATTTCTTTTTATATAAACACACCTAAAAATAATAAATATAGATTTTTAGACGTTTTTAAAAGGAGTATAGATTTATATAGACTTATTGATTATTGGCCTTTAAATCTCAGTATCCATTCTACTCAGGGCAGACTATAATCGGCTTTAAGAATAGACATAGAAAAATTATATAAAATTTATTAAATTTTCTAATTTTTACGTTTAGATATTGTTTGTTTGTTGTTTTATAAAGCTCTACCTCTACCTCTAGTTTAAGATAAGTGCAGTTTAGTCTGTACTGTTGGATATTTTGCAAATAATTAATCGGAATTTTGCTGGAATTAATATTTTTTTCTTTTATTTATTTGATATATATATTCATATTATAGATTTATTTAATATATATTCATATTATAGACAATAATAATAATATCATGTAGTACTTTTAAAAGAACGTAGGTGTATCTTTGTAATTATATCGTAAATAAACGATTATTGCGTTTCATCAAAGGAAATAATTATGAAAACATTTTAATTGTCCATACAACTTCATAATCCATACATACAACAGGATATAATATAAAACTATTTTTAAATATTACATAAGCGTCTATGATTGTACAAACTATGATTTTAAATATTTGTTTTTTTACATTAGAGTTTGGTTATGATTTATTTATAAGTAAGCAGAAGACATAAATTACTTATTGACATATCACAAATTTTCTATTCTTTAATAATAATAAAAAAAAATGCGGAAAATGGCAAATGGAGTGTCTTAACACTAGGTTCCCTCTACCTACCCTGAAAAAAAAACTATATAGGTATTGCAGAATTATGCATTGTTTAAAATTTCAAACCGACAGAAGTTTACTTTTAGCTAAAATAACATAAGTTTTATTATAATAACTTAACTGTTATAAAGTTCTAGTCTCTAGTAAAAGCAAACTGTGCATGTTGTATACAAAATAAAGTAGTGACGACAGACTAATTAACAAACATGATGTCACCGGCGCTCATCCATTTTAATTTATGCTTATTTATTCCACTTGTTTGATAACTTTTTACGAAAAGAAAAACGTAATTATTTACTTACCTTATTTTTTTATTATACGCGAATTAAACAGAAAATATTAATCTTATTTGTTTATAAGTGCGGATGTAAAATTGACAATAATAATCTCTGATATCTATTTATGTTGCAAAAAGTGCCAAAACTGTAACGCATTCTCCTAGTGTCTAAAATAATCGATAAAGGTTCCTCTGATTCATCATCTTCACAGTTGTTACAATAAAGCCGATTTATGCCGTTTTTAATATCGGCCGCTAATCCCTTGACACATCCCCTATGAAAAGTACCCTGGCACGGTCCCTGATACATGAAATGTGATCCTTTTTTAGATAGAACTTTCTTGCATTTTTGACAGTCCATTATTTTATTTATTTAATTTACGAGTAAAAAATAAAATCTCGACAACTTTTAAAGGTTAGGGTTTTGTTGCTTAGTGACTAATTTCTTCGTCTGTCAAATGAAAAAAAACACTAAAAGTCCAACAGCTCGATGTACTACAGTATAATTGGCAATGATGTCATCACACTTTGCAGCTCATGATTATTTATGCGTCTGCTTCGTTGAATTTCGCTTGAATGAGACGCGGTTACCGTACTAAATAGAGGGGCTTGTTGCTTGTTTCATTTTTTTTTTGATTTCTCGAGCGAAAAATATATGATTGTGTTTTTTTTTGTTAAAATGTATAGATTCAGGTGTTTTGATAGTAAAAAGTAATTTATAAAACCGAAAAATGTCTATCTTATTAAAATATATTTTAAATATTGTTTATAAAAATATATTTAAAAAATCTGTTTTTTAAGCTTCAATTATTAGATAATGTACCGAAAAACCGTTACTTTTATACTTAGAAAGCATTATTCAAATTGGATATAAACCCAATTGTACACTTTAAAATTTAAATCCTTTATGTCACCGCCTAGCGACTTCACGGGAGGTCCATTAAAGCGTACGGGAGGCTTTATGAGGATTTGTTCGTGTAATGATTAATGACATACTACAAAATGAGAAATAACAGAGGATTACTGATAAGTTTTTTAATTTTTCTGTATTATATATACATATATATAAATAAATTGGGGAGATAGATGGATAAAATATACATATATGTGATAGAAGATCATTTCCAACTATTTATACCCCATATTTAAATATATTGGCCTTTCAAAATAAAATTATCTAAATAATACTAAATAATACAATATATGTTAACTAAATAATATAATATATGTTAAGAATAAAATATAGTTTTTTGTTTATTGTATATAAGTTAAAAAACGTGAAAATCTTGTCACTAGCTGTATCAATTAAAAAAATTGATATTTTCTCAAAATGTTATACCAAAAAATTTTTGACGAAGCATTTTAAATACAACATCATTTTTTTCCTTTCGATTGGTATATATTTTATTGTAATTTGTAACCATACATTTTTAAAATATAACAAAAAAATATTTTTATCGAAATTCGCTCAAGACTGCGAACTACAAGTAATAATTCTACGTGTAATAATACTTGTATCTACTATTTCTACAGATTTCCTTATAATTTCGATTTCTGATGCATTTCAACAATAGATCCAAGAAGTAACTTGAATTAAATATAATTTCTCAAGTCAAAAGTATCTTATTACTTTTTGAGCCAAGGTTGTTTATATTGTATTCTATGCGACGCACGCGCACTTGCACGAGACGGGTAACTTAATCTATTTCACAATTTAACTATTATATACATTTGATCTTGTCTGTGAAGAAATATACAGAAAAAAATAAATTTATGTATATAAAAAAAACCAAACAAAAAAAATATAATGGATAATTGGCAATTGCTGTAAACATTTTTTTTCTATAAGATATTATATATTAAAATAAAAAAATAGTCTCAAGCATGTGCCCAGCGCTACGATCTCTTTCTAAATCTAGATTAATAACAATTATTATAATAATAATAGAATCAGTTATTATAATCTCCTTATAGAATTATCTTTAAAATTCGTAAATCTTTACGCTTAAGAGGCTTATGTTACCCAAAAAAAACTTACGTATTTATATTTTTATAACTAGAAAGGAATGATTATCATTGTTTGTAAAAAAAGAAAACTTAATTTCAATTTGTTTTACAATATTTTGTAATCAGTAATGTATTTTGTTAAAAAAAAAGAAAAAAATGAAACATGCCTCAAGTTTAAGTCAAAAAGAGGCTTTTACATTATACCTAATAGATAATACTAGAATATCTAATCATTTTAATAGAACGACGAAATTAATTAATTATTTAATTAATTAAAATCACAATAACGCATTCCCCCGAGTGAGAATCGAACCCACAATCGTCTCGCATGCAGTCAGAGTTCGTGTGCCTTCAAAAAATCTCTCAACTTTAAAATTATTCCTAAATACTAATAAGTTTTAAGTTTAAGTATCTCATTTGTATAGTAACTTACTTATATTATGCATATCATGGCACCAGTTATTTTAATGAAGCGACTCGCGTGACCGATAAGCAGAAATGCTAGTATATATAAACATTATGTATATATATGCCTCATATTGGATAACATCTTCTTAAAGGTTAATTTTATTGTAAAAGATCCTATTGTTTCAAATAAAGTGTCTATATATACAATATTAACATATAAGTTTTTTTTTCATATTATTACTCATTTTTCTATTTTCTTGATAAGAGAACCTAGTGTCAGACACTCCATACTCCACTCTCCATCTATTAAGATGTATTATGTCACTACAGTTCGTTTAAATAAACTAAAAATATATATAAGACGTGGCCCAGGGGCGTAAAGTGTGACTGTGAAACCGATTGGTTGTGGGTTCGATCCCTACTTGAGATGATATATTTATTTAAATTTATATTTCCATTTCTTCGCTTGGGTGTTGAGGCAAAGTGCGGCGTTGAGTGTCGCCACTCAATACACAACGGCTATAGAATTCGGCGGAAAGTGAGGAAGGGAGTGTCTTAACACTAGGTTCCCTCCTATCCTACTGTGTGCGGGATACAGTGAAACTAAAAAAAACGTATATTTTATACAAATCTGCAAATATGCTTAATTAGAACACAAGTAATTGTGTCAACGGAGAAGTGATAAATTTCAATTTGATGCAATCTTCCAACCTCTAGACTGAGACAAGGTTAAAAAAAAAATTGTACAGTTAAAATGACATCGCTTCACTGTTTAGTGCTTTATAAATAAAAAAAATCATACTTAAATAACTGATATATATAGATATATATAGATATCTACTGCATCTCAGGAATAGGGAAGTCATTAGCCAACCTTTTTTCCACTTTTTTCTCCTTTGGAGTAACTTATTTAAAGAGACTCATTTAAAGAGTCCGAAACTTTTACAGCTAATTTTTATGATACTGTTAATAAGAAAAAACTCATATAATTCATCTAAGTATCTTTCTATAACTAAACAAAAATTGGAAAAATTCTTGTAGTTAATCTATTGCTTACAAGAAAAAAAACATTTATAAATACGAAAAAATATAAAATCCTTTCTTTACAAATTGCCAGGCACATGAATGTTTACCATATCTCGATTGTTTACCATATATCTTGCCACTTACCACATACCAAGGCTTTGGTGATGTCATACTCTATTATCACTGTCGTAATTCTTCTTATCGCGGAGGTCAAGAACAGGACCTGAAGTGATTTGGACAAACACCTATGCCTAATTATAACATCATTTAAAAACACTTAGTGTTCATAATTTCCTTTACGGTTATAGAAAGGTCAGGTTCAGAAAAGCGGTAGCTCATTTGTTTCTTTTGTCTTATTGTGTCTGACTTATATACTATTCTATAGCTACCGCCCAGTTCTTGTTCAGTAGCGGAACTTAACGCCGCGCTTTGGCCTCGTTGCCAAAGCGATTGAATGAAACGTTTACAGTTTCTTGCTTGTGCCCTGCGCCGCGAATGGCCTCAATATCCTTATCATTCTTCTTGGTAGAAAACATGCCCAACTATCGATTGTACCGTCGAACACCGCAGTAATACTTTAGCCTCAGTTGGATTTTAAAATATTTTATGTAATAACGGCTGGATGCGAAGAGCTGAAGATCGAGCTTAGTGGCGTGCCATTGGAGAGGCCTATGTCCAGCAGTGGACGAGGACAGGCTGACGATGATGATGATGATGATGAATGTATTGCCTGTATAATTAAACAGTAATGAAAATAAAAATAAAGTGAATATTTCCTTTGTATTTCTTAAAACGCATGAGATGCGTGAAGTTGGAGTCAATAAATAAAACTGTAATATATATATAAAACTATAATATAATATTATATACAATATTACAACTACGTGCTTTATCATAATTAAAGGAGCTACAAAATAAACTCATGATTCTCTTATAAATAAATGTAAATGATTACTCGGTTATAAAGTTCAAAGTGGCGTAATGCAATGAAAAATACTTTTATGTTTAGCTTTTGTATAATCCTTAAATTGGTTTGACAATAAATTTTAATTATATACATAGTACGTATATATATATAATATTTTTTACATTATATGATATAATATATGTGTATGTTATATACGTAATATGTTCCTTACAAGGTAATAGTGGTCACGAATTCAAATCCGGTGGACTGTTTATAATTAAAAATTTAAAATATTTTCTTTTTCCCTAAGTATTTGAATATTACAAAAGTGCGACAATGATTACTGCTATCTAATATGAAATCTTTAAAGTGGGCGAAGAGTGTCCTAACACTAGTTTTTATCTATAAAAATGCATATTCATTGATGCAAAGAAGCATATCTTTAAACATTTTTACTTAGTAAATCAGTAAAAATGTAAGAAATATACTTCGTGTGGAATAGCACGTAGGCGCATTAGAGTTGATACTTAAGTGACTAATAATCATTACTTTAAGAAGGTTCTAAAACTTTTTTTTTTATTAGTAAAACTCTTAGTGGATTTTGTCTATGGATTCAATAATTACAATTCAACATTAACAGTTCTATAACTTTTGTCTATAAATTCACAAAGGCATCGAATTATATTAATTTAAAAATATACATTTTAAAATTGAAATCTGTGGGGCCATTATGTAGTTTATGTTTTTCATTTGCAATGGCCTTGACCTTGAAGTTCCGCTTGAGAGGCGCAGTTAGGCGGCTAGCTTTGTATCCCAAAAGGCCATAACATGTTGCTATATAATTCAGAATTGACTATCACATATAATTACTAGGGCAATAAAATTCTAAGCATTTAAATCAAACTTAATTATTTATTTTTTCATAGAGCAGCTTGGACATACATATGTACTCGATTTATGGTTTATTTTATTTTTGTATGTTGGATTTCCACTCGAGGACAGGCAAAGTAACGTGGCAAAGTGTGGCGTCGAGTTCCACCTCTCAGCACGCAATACCTCAAGAATTTGGCGGAAAGTGGTGAACGGAAGTGTCTTAATGAGGAGGAGAATTTCTCACAACTAGGTTCCCTATATTCCTTCCCAAGCTAAGAAATATATATTTTTCATTTTATCCACATTCGTTAGATACTCTCTATTTCATTTAAGACAGGTTGACGTCATTTAGCGAGAACAGACTTTAATTTACAACCATCGTGTCTAATCTGATCTAAGTAGTTTATGAGTGGCCTTATATGGAACTGGTTTTGTTATTTATTATTATTTGCCAATTTTGTATGAAACCTATGTATGGTAGCTAAAAATTAATTTTATACGATGCCTATATATATGTATGTAATAATAAATATTATTTTTCTATTATATTTTATACAGAAAGTTATTCATTTCTAAGTTCTCCTTTATCATGTGAAATTATGTATTTATTTATTTAATCATAATTATGTATAAGCTTATATGATCAAGGATAATACGAAGCGATAGGTTCTGCCATCGACACGTAATGTCTCGAAATTATGTGCATAATAGGGAACGGAGAACGGAGAACTAGGTTTTTTCCGCTTATTAGAAGAAATATGTGAACTCAAAAAAATATGTAATGTATCGTTATATTTTCATTTTAAAATTACTTCTGTTATTATCAGTTTCTCCTTCTCAATGTCATTCTGGTAATTGCATAGCTATAAAATTCTGCAAAGCATTTAGTCGTTGCTGTTTATAAAACTGGTTAGAAACATGCAAATATGTGTTGAAATATTTAAATACATATTTTTATTTGAAATTTAAATATTTTTAATTTGGGATTAATCGACCCTGGCAACAAAATTATATGAAATATTTTTTCTTTATATTAAAAAGAAAAAACTTTGAATCACACATCACCCTTACATGTTAAGTAAAATTAAAGCTAAAAGTTACGTTGAAACCCATAGGATTGAACGTGATGAATTGTGGGTTTCTATCTGTCAATATATAGTTTTTTTTTATATTATAGTTTACTTGGGCTATTGACATGCGTTGGGTTCCGTTATACAATACTCATTTTTTATATTAAGGAAGTGGACCAAAGAGTGACTAGACCCAGCCTGAGGCTTCAAGAGTAGGGGACGCCCTGGCCCCTTCGCCTTCTGAATCCTCTCAAGCAGTCATGTAATGCTTGCAATTGCTTAGGGACAGAGTGCCCAACCGCTGTCACCGTAAAAACCAGTAGGACTAACAGCATTAAAATCAACTTCGATAAAAAAGACTGACTAGACACTACACTCTCTCTACCTTCGCTTCTATAAACGAAATAATTAGGTACACCAAAGCTTAGAACTAAATCATTATTATGTTTTTACATTTTCTAACCTATACCAGTATACAGTAACTTAAGACGTATAAAAGTAAACATTACTATATATTGAAAGTGAGTTGATAAATAAAACAAGCGTCCCACATACTGAACATGTACGAGTGTAGTGTAAGACCTGACCACATTCGTTCCGTAAAAGGATCACTAATCTAAAACACCGAGATAACTGAAAATAGTTTGAAAAAACAGTCTTAAGATTATCAGTGAAGGTGCATTTTTGTAGAGTGCACAGGTTGAAATCCAAAGGTTGGAATTCAAATAAGATACAAAAGGAATGTATTATAGCCATGGCGTACGGCGGCTTAAGTTAAATGATTCATGTATATATAGTACAGCTTTTTGGATTTTTTGTAAGGAACCAGTATAATTTTCGAGGGTGATAAAAATGTGCTTATACAATAGTTTATGGTAGAGAATGCGGTATTAAAAAAATAAAATTAAAATCATTTCTTCAATACAAATAGACTTTTTGCAAGCCCTAACAAGAACGACATTGCTTGACGGGTGGTGGAACCCAACGCCGTGTTTTATTAAAAAAAAGCAAACTGTCTGTAAAGTCGGTTTACTGACGAATATATGACGTGATAATTTCATAAGAAGACATTGATGAAAAATTGCATACTTTTATGAAATGAATTGAACTATTATTACCGAAAAATAATTATTTTGTAGAATACAAAGTAAATTGAACATTACATTTTTGTTGAAAAATAAACATTTATTTGCACTCGTTTATTACAATATTTTTCTTACTTTAACCGTACAGACCAACTACAATATGCTATTTATAGACGTTATAACGTCAAAATTTAAGTGACTATTAAACTCATCATACACACCTACCTTTGTAGAGGCTTGAATAATAAATATTCTAGTATTATAATTTATATATTCAATTCTAGGAACGAAACGTATTAAATAAGAATACTAAAGTAATATCAATTTATGTATGTTAATTCGCAATGTAAGTAGTAAACGACGAAATATGACATCATACATGTTTTTACCTCAAGTTTTGAGCAAAAATTATCGTTATTACAATAGTTTGAATGGCAAATTTAGAATTTTGCTTCATAGATAACAAAAATAAATTTATTTCTTGCTTAACTAAATTGAAAGAGCTATCAAAAATATTTTTTTTATGTTTGCTATATTAGGCATAATATTCTTCTTAGTTTTTATTTTACGGATCTTAGGCGTGTCACAGCAGAGTATTTCGCCAATGTCTAGTAGAACAGAGTAGACAAAGAAGATTGGTCGCTTAAATATAAGGAAAGTACTACCATTATATAAAAAAGCATAGCCATCTCATTGACAGAAGGACATTATTATTACATTATTGTATACTTTTAGAGGTAATTTTACGTTTGTTTTCAATATCTCTTGTTCTATCACTTTATTCGACCTCATAATGCCAATTAGCCAAAATTGGGTTACCAGCAATAAGTGCTTGTGAGGTTTCTTTGCTATAGTTGTACTCACCTATGGCTGATGTGGTTTTGCCAAATTTGATTTAATTAGCTGGTATTAAATGTTTATTGCTTAGTTTCATTTAGACTTTGGAAATACTGGCGAAAATAACTAAATTTGTTATTAATAGTTTTTCAAAGAAAATATTGAACTCGTTAAAACTAGTTAAAAGATATTGAGAACTATCAACACAAGGTGCAAAATAAAAGTTTTGTTATATGTAAATTCTTTTATTTTTACGAAAAAAATCTAAAATTAGTAATTTTCATCACAACAATAAGAATAAGATCAGCTCTAGTGATGTTACGCCAGCAACATTACTTAATGGTATGCATTATTTATTTGATTTGAACTTGCAACTAAGTTTATTTAAATATAATTAAGAAACATACTTTAGCTAGTCTTTTATGCTAAACATATATGTTTACATTTTCGTCTCTTGTTACGTCGCTCACTTTTATTATGTAAGGCGTCAACGTACTATAGGGCCCTATATAAGTCAAGGTTGACATTGTGAAGTACCTTTTCTTCGAACTAAACAATTATTGCTTTTCTTTAAGTACTGAATGATGATTTCATTCCAGAAAATCCATTTGTATACAATTTTGAGTTCAAAAATTAAACAACGTGTGGTGGTCTTGTATCCCGCTACAGAAAACGCTATATCTCTAATAGGTAATGCAATTACAATTCTGTAAATCTAGATTGTGGTGGCGAGAATTAAGGAAGGCCTCTGTCCACCCGTGGACAAAAGGTGACTGTTGATGATGATGATGAAGTCTAGATCATTTAGTCTTTAAAGTGTAATCCTTATAAACTTTCTTATCATCTAAAAAGATGCGGCGTAAAATCCTAATATTGTAAATATAATATCCTAATCCTTTATATTTGGGGTAAGAGGATACAATTTTGAGATAGGTTACTTTTTTTCTATTTCTTGTCCATTTTTTGTCTCCCTGTTGCCTTGCCTTTGAATTTCGGGATACTATATTCGTCTTCGTCTTCTCGTCTTCTCTTCTTGTTCGTTTTATTACAAGTCTTAAGAGGTCTTCAAACAATCTATATGAATAGTTTAGTACAAAAGAATTTAAGAATACTTACTTTTACGCTAAGGTTTGCTAGTACATGTATTGTGTATTTCTTTTTTTATCATAAGTTAAATTCACACGACCGCAAGCATGATCTAATACTAGTGGCCTTGGCACGTATTAATTCGCCATGTTTTGCCTTTTTAGCTTCTTTGATAAAAACAAGTGAATGATTTAATGTTAAGGTATTTTATTAAATTGGACATTGTGGACCAGTGGTTAAGTTTTATTGCTAGTTAATAACACATTCGATACTCAAATTGTAGCTCATATAATAAAAAAATATATTAGGTACATGGAAGATACTTTTTTTCTTATCAAATGAAGCAATCTTAATGCTTATGAATTAATTTATGCTTGGTTAAGTAATTTGGGTTCAATACTCGTATATTATTAAAATAGACTTTTCCAAGATATTGATTGATTCATAGAATAAAGCTACCACTCGAAAATCTTCCGAGTTCTGCTGGGAAAAGATGGTAACAAACTCAACAATTCCTAGTTTTATTATTAGTTTGGTTTTGTCCATACAAATATATTTCTTTGCTAAAACACTTACGTCTGCATATATTTTCTTATTTGCACGTATTGATTTGTAAATCATTAAAAATATTGGCAATGAAATAATATATTAATATTCTCGTAAGCGGTTTACCTTTGCTTAGCTATTAGTTTGATTGATTATACACATATATACATATGTAAATCTTGTCGTAATATACTATTTTATATATCATCAATATACAGACGTATATACTTTTTATTAGTTTCACGCCATCAGGTTCCTTTTTATAGGAAAAAGGCTCAAGGCTTACAAAGGCTTAAGTAAAGTTAAGACACTCTGTTATTTCTTAACAGAACGGATAAGCGATAGCTGTGTTTCACTGGCACGCCTAAAAGCCATAAAATAAGAAACAGAATAGAATTTAGACTCCAATTCATTCTATGCCAGATTATATTTTCGACCAATTTCTGTTCATTTCATTTCATTTTTAATAGTATTTTATTTTTATTAATTAGTTCATTCAGTATTAATTTTCAATTTATATGCATTTTATAATGAATATTCTATATAAGTATTGCAATGTTATTTTATTTTTATAAATATTCGCTATCTAGCACTCAATTTAAGAAATATACTAAACATTTATGACTTTAATACCAAAAAATAAAAAGAAGTCCAACTTTGTAATCTTACTAAGATTACAATCTTAACAAGATAAAGATCAATGTTTGTGAGGAAGGATGAAGGCTGTTTCACTTTCACACAAAAACTACTAAACGAATTTAGATGAAACTTTACAATAAATATTGTTGAAAAACATCAGATTAACACGTAGGCGACAATTTATGTAAAGAATTTGGTGAATTTATCTATAATATAAAAATAAGTTTAAGCGGGCGAAGCCGGCGGTGGGTCGCTAGTATTAATAGGTTTTTGCACACACATACGTACATACTAAATATAAATGACGTAATAAAGAAAAGCGTAGCTACCTGACCGTGTTTACGGTGCGCCGGCGCTTCGACCTTGGCATCGATTCGTCAAGTTTTGATTTGTATGTGGCGAGTCTCACTCGTATGTTCTAAACATCCGTTTATAATATATTTGAATAATTTTACTCTTTTTTGGGTCATGTCACTATTTATTTATTGACTTTACATAGAGAGAATTTAGTGCCCCATCACTATTTCCAGGTTTGCTTTGAAATAGGAATAGTATAGGTACAAATAATAAAATAAGTTTACGAATGGGTCCGAAGAGCTAGGATCGAGTGTGGTGGCGAGAATTGGGGAAGGCGGGTCCAGCAGTGGACAAAAGATGGCTGTTGATGATGATGATGAATATAAGTTTTAAAATATACCCAATTCTATACATAAAATAAAATTGTAACTCGGTGTCTGTATTTGCAGGATATACATATAAGAGAAACTATTGTCAACGTAATACAACGCAAAATAGTTATACGAGTATTCTATTTTTTTTTTCTTTTTTGTCTGTGCGTTTGTGCACGCTAATCCCAGAAACGGTTTAACCGATTTAAATACAATTTACACTATTGTATTTTGGCAAATTTCCTTTAATTTTAAATATAATCTTTTCATGGCATGAAAATGGATTTTAAATCAATAACTCATTCCATCCATATAGTCATATATATGTTCACCTGTTCATTCTGTGAAACAATGTATAGGTGTGTCACTTGTTGTGCCATTATTATTCTCAGTACAACAAATATATTACTTAACCGTATTGTAATAGATCGCAGGTTAGAGGCAATGTATACAATTTTTTTTATATAGAAAATATTTTTTTTATTCCGTGTTATATATAATAAGAACAACACTTATCCAATATATTTGTTACCTCATTAAATTCGACTTTACGAAAAATCCTTAAACCCATGACTATAACCATATATAAGTTTTTGATGCCAAAGTAAATTTAAATTCTAAACTTAACACACTGAACGATATTTCTGAGTTCTATAGTTAATGTTCTTTTCAATGATTTATTAATGTGTCTATACCTTTATAATTTTGACATATGAATTGCGGCTACTATGAGTATTTAGTGGTTATCCATTTACTAGCCTGACCTTGTTTTTAACGCCCGTATAGTGTTACATAGAGATTGTTTCTTACTCAATACTAATATTTTAGTTAAGAGCCAATATAATATCAATGACTGTTTTCCTACGTCTACGCCAGCGTGGCCTAATAACTTATAGCTGTGTATGACACATGACATATTCAGCTAAATATAAAATAGTCTATAGCCTTCCTCAATAAATGGACTATCCAGCACAAAAAGATTTTTTCAATTCGAACCTGTAGTTCCTTAGATTTGTTGACCAAACAAAGTTCATACTAATATTGTAAGCTTTATAATATAGGTGGAGTTGAAATGTGTGTGACTTCACAATGGTTGTGAATACGAGTCCGGCTCAACGAAAAAAAATATATTTAAAATATAGAGACACTCTATATTCAAAGGACATCGCGATAAATTAATTGTAAACATTCCATGACTTCACCGTACGTGACATTTCTGTTATTGCTCATTTAAAACGATTATTTTATGATACCTAGAAATCTTAGCATATACTAGTAATTTATCTTGTTAGTCTTGTGAATAAATGAAGTAAAAAATCTTACAGTCAAAATATTCTTTTGAAGAACAAATAAATTATAAAGGTATACTTATAATATTTTTCCAATGTCTAGTCCTTAATGGGCCCGCTCTGTTCGCGGTGGAAATTGGGCTTAAGGCGGGTTAGGGCGTGAAAAAAAAATAATAAATTCAACTAGATATAACATCATAGTGTATATTAATATTAATTATATACATTTTATGTGAGAATATTAATAAACCTGTGTTAAAAATAGCTCCAAGCATTAGGTCATCATGCACTACACTCTTTGTGTACGTATTCGGACTTCATTACCAATGCTCGCTCGCTATCTATATATATATAAGGACTTGTCCTCACTGACTGAGGTAAGACGCACGCACAGCCGTAACCGCTGTGCGTAGAAACGTGGAATTTGGACAGATGTTTACTTTCGTAATCTGGACATCCACTAAGAAGGGATTTTGTAAAATTTTAACCCTAAAGGGTTGAAATAGGGATTGAGAGTTTGTATGGAAAAAAAATTAAATCGGCACCGATTTTTATAAAATTTGAAATTTAGATTTTTAAAAGTATTTAATTGAATACGTGTTTCATCGTTTTCTAGAATTCTCCCCCTAAGGGCGCAAATGAGGGGTTGAAAGTTTGTATGGAAAAATCTTGAAAACGCCACCGATTATTATAAAATTTGAAATTTTGACTCATAAAAATATTTAATTGAACATGCGTTTCATGGATTTCTAAAATTCACCCTCTAAGGGTGCAAATAAGGGGTTGAAAGTTTGTATGGAAAAATCTTTAAAACGCCACCGATTATTATAATTTTTTTAATTTAGACTCTTAAAAATATTTAATTGAACATGTGTTTCATGGTTTTCTAGAATTCACTCCCTAAGGGTGCAAATAAGGGGTTGAAAGTTTGTATGGAAAAATCTTTAAATCGCCACCGACTTTTATAAAATTTGAAATTTAGACTCTTAAAAATATTTCATTGAACATATGTTTCGTGGTTTATTAGAATTCACCCCTAATTACGCAAGCGAAGCTGCGCACGTCCGCTAGTTATATATAAAAGCACTGACGGCTATTTTAAATAAATGGCATTGTCAATTTGTATTTAACTGGCATGGCGTCTGTTTGTTGTGTCACCTTTAACCACCCAAGAGTGAAAATTTAAATTGTATTATTATAAGTTATGAGTTAGCCCGCAACTTCGTTTGCATGGACTGTGATTGAATTATTTATCCTGTCTTTTTCGTTCCCGTAGGAATTTCTGGATATCCTGGAAATATGCTGAATTTCAACTTTGCCTACACAAATTAGATTTTTCGTTGACTGGCCAGTAACAATTGAATTTTACGTATATATACATACATATCTAGAGAACTTTTAAAGCATTTGTCTACACCTTCTGTGTCTACGCCTGGGGCTAGGCGGACCACCTAACTATATTAGAATGAAAATGTGATTACTTCTGAAAAGGATAGTCTAAGTGGTGTTGTATTCAGAAATTACATAACAAAGTTAGTGGACATGAGCTATCAAGCTTTATCAAGAAATTTTTATATAATGCCCTGCGCGCGTTGCTACGCTACCAACTAAAATAAATTTGAAGGTTAAAATCGAAATGAATAAAATCAATAAAATCACTCAATTCATTTTGAGTCATTTTATTGATTTTGAAAAAAGATTGGTTATACCAACGCAAAATCTTCGTGAGCCCATGCATAACAAATTTGCTAAAGATCTTTAGAGATATAAGTAGTAGATAGAAGATAGTTTATTCTATTAAGAACATACTACAGTTTTAAATCGTTATGGGTTGACGCTTAAAGGAACATTTACATATAGCTATGAATAACATAATTATTAGTGTCTATACTTCTGGCGCTGGGTTACATTATTGTAACATGTATTTTCTCTATATAAACCAATTCGATTTTTGTTTCTGCCTTTATCGTAAAATAGGAAATTGCTTAAAAATAATAAGTATACAATTCAAGTTATATTACCGGACGTAAAATTTTATGTTGGTATAATTTCGTAAACATATACAAATTTAAACAAAAAATAAATATTTAAATGAGACAATATATTAAATTTGTCTAGACAACAGACATACCCATATTTCGTAAATACATATTTAAAATAGTAAATTATCATATTATTTTTTTATTTTCATACAATATAAAAATAGATACTTATTAAACGTATAAAAATTAAATAAGTAATAAATATTTTAGTCACAAAAGTTCCTTAGAAAGTAATTAAGAAAGGATGACTAGATGTACACGTAACATGAAAGAATCGATCGATTTATACCCAAAGCAATTATAGAGGCATCGTAACTACAGTCATTAAATGCTAAGTTGTAAACTTCAAAACACGCTTTCAAAGGCATTAATATTTTAAGGCTCATGTTTATATTATCCTCGTACTGATATTTTACCGTTCATAGCAGAACCCTGAAGAAGTGTTAAAATACTCCGTTCTCATTAAGACTATTCCGTTCTCCACTTTTCCGAATTCTGGAGGCGGAACGTGGCGGAAGGCTTTTAAATAATACCTATATTTATTTTTGTGAATATTAGTGTGCATACTCGAAACAATCTTTACAATAAATTATTTTTTAACAAAAAGATAAACCGACTTCTAGCAACGAACTAAAAAGTGAAAAATAATCTTACAAAGATTTTATAATTTTGAAGTCCATTATCAGACATGGACCAAAAAAATGTGACCATTCGGGAAGCTTTACCTTTCAAACAAAAAAAATATCCAAATCGGTTCACCCAGTCAAAAGTTATGAGGTAACAAACATAAAAAAAAAACAGTCGAATTGATAACCTCCTTTTCTTACAGAAGTCGGTTAAAAAATGCATGGATTGTTGATATGCTAAGAACTTTTAAATAATATTGCAAATACACATTTACATAATGTCGTTAAATATAGTAGCAACTGGTTTTAGTTTGGTAAGCGCATCTCAAGGTCAATTTGCGGCTGTGACCAAACGTACGAAATTGAAAAGAACAAGTTACTCGTTATTTGCTGCCTTTTTTACGCATTTTCTTCCTTTAATTTAAACGTTTAAAACATTTTGTGATAAGCTGCTTTCTCTACTTTTCACTCATTGAAATATATTGGGCCGTAGCGCTACAGTGCGACGCTCGTGGGTTCGATTCCTATTCGGTTGAATGAATTTTATTCATTACTTTTACGCTGTATTAAGAAATTACTCCCAGCATTGATCATCCAGCCAATGCGCAATGTCTCGAAAATTAGGGGGAAATTGGAGAACGGAGGGACTTAACACTTGGTTCCCTCTACTTATACTCTCTTATATAGGTATGGGATATAATCGAAGCTTAACATACTTTCTACTTTACTATCTTAGCCTAGTAAATATCTAATTTAAAAGTAAAACATAAAAGTAAGATTTGAACCTGCACTTAATGAAATACTTTATTCTCATGACTGTATCAAAGACTATTATTTATTCATGTATTTTATATAGGACTGGTTCCGTACAAGAAAACTTGTTTTGAGCAGATAAAAAAATCATATGGATTATCGATTTTGCTTTTTAATATTTTAAGTTAATCGCTATCAGATAAACGGATTTATGTTAAAACTTCAGAGTACTTTATCGCTAAGTAATGGAATAGATTAAATTAATTTATTAAATTAATTATTATATACCTATACATTGTTAAATACCGTATCGTAATTTACGTACTCACCTTAATATTTACTGTTTATTCAATAATAAAACTTAATGAGAACGGAGTGTCCTTACACTAGCCAACATTTATACTTTTTGAAAATGAGATTTTAATTCATAATATGCTATCAAATTCTTTATTCTAACTTTATCAACTCTTTGCATGATAAATATCATTTTTACATTATTACGTGACTTCACAAAAAAAAATTTTATGATATACATTTCAGAATGATTCTTCGAACAGTAAATATAAAAAGGGAATGAAGAAACGCTAAAAACCAATGTCGCATGTATTTCAGGCATAAAAATAGCAGAATGAATTATCATTCAAGTCTCTAAATTATAATGATTTAAGCTACTAAATTATAAAGTTGATATCTGTTTTTTTTGTTCTGGTTTAGAATAAAAATCCCAATAATGCCAAGATTAAGATTTATCACTTTACTCAAGTGATTTTAGATCGCCGCCGCTATTCGTATAACAGAACGGAGAAATTAAAAAGTATGGTCAAGCTATATATGTAATTTTCAAGTTGGCCAGGGTTTTTAAAAAGGTTTCACAAAATGCGGGTTCGATTCTTGCTATGTTAAGGAAGAATTTTCAAGAATTTTCTTATTCTATAAAGGTCAAGGCATGAAATCCAAGCGATTCCGAATAATACTATATGTATATACCAACAAGTAGTTTCAAAGATAGGTCGTTGCCCGTACCAGTCGCTACCGATTGCGTGTGTAAGGAACCACCTTACTGTTTATTCTCCAATGGATTAATGCAATGATGGGAGTTGGAACTTAATGACAGTTTTGTAAACTTTTATGAAATACTAAAAAGAAAGGTATTCCATAAACGCGATTATTGACAGATTGTTGTGCTTTTATGTTTTGTTATAGTCACCTTTTTCGTAACTTAACGCTATATACTGCTTTCAGAAGGGTAGGCATAGAAAAGCTAGAGTTAAGATACTTCGCTCCCCACGGACCATTCTAATTTTCGAGACTGAAATGTTTATTTTCTCGAGTAGGAATCACACCCAGGATAGTTCCATTTACAGACAGCCGCTATGCTCCACGGCGGCCGCATATCTTTGGTATCAAAGATGTCGATTATTCTCAAATCGATAAAGAAGATGGCACTCAAAAAAGTAGGATGAATAAAGTTCCATAGATGAACGCAATAAGCGGAGGGTTTCTCCAAGCCGGAGAAAATAGGAGAACTTTATAGCACAATAAACAAAAAACTATTTTTTATATGGCTTTGTGTTACATGATTAAATGAGACGTAAATCATAGAATATAAAAACTCAATAGTCGGTAAAAAAACTTCGCAAAGTAAAATTTCTCGAGCATTTTATTGTGCAAATAATCTTTAAATGGCTTACATCTCGAAAATGGTGAAACTTCCAACATTGCTATATGGAGTAAACTAGTTGGAAATGACCTACTCTATCTTCTGTATCAGTTTACCTATCGATAATAATCATCTGTATATTTATAACGATTCAATGTCAGCTAAATGCTAACTGTTGTCTCAAGTGTGATAAATGGTCTTCAGTGATGATTGATTTAGATATAATTAAAACTATTAAACCACTACCACGCCACATCTACCAAGAATAAAGCTATATAATTATATTATGTCAACATTGAATTAAATAACAAGAATAATCATACTACGAAATATTTATAACAAAAAAGCAAACAGAATACATTTCGCATTCTATTATTCAGACGTTCCGTTGTTTACTTCCTACCTATAGGTATTAGATAGAGATATTGCTTCTTTGGAAGCGTCAACTATCATCACGTCTAAAATTACCAAAAATCGAGAAATAGAAATCAAAACAGAATATAGATATAATATAATATATATACCTAAATGTAAATTGAACCTACACCATCGTTTCTACAGTCCACGGAGGCACCACTGCACCAAATTGGCAAAACAATTTCATTAAATTCTATTTATTAATCTTACATAAACCAAAACATAAGTGCATGAACCCATAAACTAGAAATAGATATTGTAGTATTATAGAAGTATTCTTGATATTTGGCAACATACGAGCACGTATAGAACAATACACACATTAGCGGATCACTGAACTTGGCAAGTATGCAACTTGCCAAGTGATTCAGATATGCACTTCACTTGACGACATATGCAAGAATAGCTTTTGCTCGAATGCAATTCAAAACATGACCATTAAATATGTTATTTAGTACTGTTTTTGCTGTTTTGGCTTTTTTATTTGCTAAATTGAATTGGTGATGTTGAATAAAGTTTGTAAACACTGAGTCAGATTAGCTTTTAAGTCTCACTTGAATTATACGTTAATAAATTGGTGATAGTTTAGTCGTGCGGTTTGTTTCGTTCATTTTTATAGGTTAAGTTCTAAAAAGATTTTTAAGTTGTCTTTATGTCACTTGTGATTTTTTTATGAAATACGAGCTAGTATACTTAATTTAATTTACTAATTAATTTAATTTACTAGCGACCCACGCGCGGCTTAGACATCTAGTGTGTTAGATGATAATAGGAGTTACAAAATCGGGTGAAGTCAATATCACATTAGAAATATGAATAATCCGTATTAATGAGTTTTGGCCCTTTTTTATACATTTGAAACCATTGTATCCAATAAAGTAATAAATTCATTGACAATAATTTAAACATATTTGAAATACCTAAATATTATTTCATTTTGTTACAGATGAACAAGAAAGAGTACAAAAGAAGACATTTGTTAATTGGATCAATTCGCACTTATCAAAGGTAAATAAATGATTAAACTTAAAAATATACATATTGTTTATTGATGATAACGTTAGAGGTCAGCTACGATAATTTTCTTTAAATACATCGTATATAGAGGATATGAGTAAAGTTAGGTATGTCAAGAGACTGTACTCTCTTTAAAATTTTC
>JAEBDU010012136.1:113226-143485 GCA_016802625.1 Heliconius numata
GATATGAAAAAAATAAATAATTCATTCCCCCGAATGGAAATCGAACTGACAATCATTGCATTTACACAGTCTATATTGTACAATTACAAGCTTTTGACACTCCGCCACGACGACCTAACGAAATTATAAATTCAATTGATCCCTCTGGTACTTAAAGATCATAATAATAAACATTTTATGCAAATAGCTTTTACCTTTACTCATTTACCACATTAGTAGCTACTAGATAGTACAACGAACTTAGTTACGTTATAAGTTACCGGTTCCCACCTTTATTTAAAGACATTGGGTTTTCTTTTTGGGTCCCAATTCCATCCTAACGGCATCAAAAGGAACCTTAATTATATATAACAATATTTTTTTATAATTTATTCCCATTTCCCAGGGATTTAGTATGACCCGGTTCCACGAGTTCCTGCGCTAGAATTACCGCACGATAAACGTGACTCCAGCTCGATTTGAAATCACGAACGATTGCTGTAGAACAGGAAACGTATCTGGGTCTAGCTCGGGTAAAAGCTAAAACTAAATTCTCCAGGATTAAATATTTTTCAATTATCTTAAATGTTTGAAATGACTGTTGTTTTATTAGAGTTCCATACCCAAAGGGTAAAACGGGACCCTTTTACTAAAGTCTCTGTCCGTCCGTCTGTCACTAAGCAATTATAGTTATTTTTATTTCATTTCGCCCTTTTTAAGGGCAATAATGATTCAATAAAGGCACATTTTTAAATGCTTTTATTTTTCGTAATTTGATATGTCTTAAACACTTTTGTAAATATAAAATTCTATTATCTTTAAATATTTTGATTTAAATATAAAGGGATTACATTTTTCAATTTAAATTGTAAAAAATTAATTTGAAATTGAAATTTACCCGCTTTTTGAGATAAATCCGGCAATGTCTCGAAACTTGAGCGGAAAGTGTGGAACGGAGTGTCTTAACTCAGTGTAAGTTACCCAAGTTACCAAGTATTGAAGCTGCATTTTTTGGTTTACGCTTCAATTTATTACATTTAAGTTTAAACTTTAGTTAAATATAATAAATTAAACTGTGTATAGTAACTCCGGTGTAAATGATAGAGTTAGGTGGCATTCAATATGTCATTTTCAATGGCGCGTAGGCGCAAGACACTATTATAATTCAATCTTTTACAACCAGCCATTCCTCTTAATAATTTGAATGAGATAATAATATGTTAGTATAGGTATTATAACAATTTAAGCCTTCATCACCATGAGCAAATCAGTCAAAAGGAATATTATTTTTTAAATATATATCTTATTTTCTATTTTTTTCAGCTCTACGCTGTATCAGCATCCCGCTGGGTAGGAAGAGACACCCCAATGTGTGAGAAACCCCCATTTCTCAAACTTTTCCTCTGAATTCGAGATGTCTCTCGAATATAAAAATATTTTCATTTATAAATTTGAAATTCACAATAATCGTATATACAAGTCTTATGTCAAGCAATAAAATAATGTCAAAAATTCACAAATAAAATTATAAATCGTCATTAGAATGACGTTTTTAATCCAAGAGTGCACACGAACACTGAAACCTAAATAAAGATGAGTGAATCCTAAATATAAATTTATTAATATAGAAACATATAGAACGCTCGGGACGTAGCGTACGTGGGCTCGGCTATGTCTAATTCTGTTCAAACATAACTTTTGATGTTTGAGCTATGAAAATGAACGTATAGTTAATACTTAATTCTATATGGCTTTTAGTCATGTCTCAAATTAGGATTATTTCACGATTTTCCACGCATAGCAGGGTGCCTAGTGTTGAGGCACTCCGTTCTCAGCTTTCGGTCCAAATTTTCAAGACATGGCGTGTTAAGAGTACATACTATAATTAATAATGTATCTTTCTTATATAAAACACTGTAAAACTAAAAAAGCAGAGAGATTAATTTAAATATAACATAAAAGAGTGGTATGTTTAATAGTTACCAAACACTACAGATTTAGTAATAATAATATTGAAATATGATTTCTCTTAGTTTAATAAAAGTATATATTGTATATTGATAATAATCTACATTTCTATAGTGGAGTTGTTCCTAGTTGCTAGTAATAACAAATCATACTATTCCTCACATTTCATCACTTTGAAACGAAATCAAAAACGATTGTTTTTCAAAGTAAATTATAAGTAGTATTGAACTATATAATATAGTATATAAATAGAAAAATAACAATTTCATATACAAATGTATTTCAATCTATAAATAGTTTACTAGAACTCACGCATCCAAACTGTTCAGTTACACCACTCGTCGCATCCACTTCCTCATAATTTCCTTCACAAAATTAGACGTCGAAGTCTCCAAGAATAGGGGACATTAATCGCGTGTCTTGATGACATTATAAAATATTGACAGTTTTCCTATATTTTCTAAGTTGTTGCCAGAATGCTTAAAAAACTGGTTTCGTATTTAGGTTTATTTTTCAATAAAATCATTATGTAGTTAAAAAAAATAATTAATTATTGTGCACCAAAAAGTATTAATTAAACCTCTAAAAAATATTAGGTACTGTTCAGGTCCTGGCTCCATCATCAGAACAACTCAATGATAATATATTTTTATACTATCACCTAAGCTACGTATATACAAACGCCGATGATGATACAATTATTACAAAATGATCAGTTTAAAAAAACTAAAAAATGTGCCATCTCCTATTAGGTAACAATTTTTTTATTTCCATGCCAAGCCAGATTTTCAATATTATACATCCAGGTACTATATACCGATAATTATTTACCATTTAATATACATATTCATTAATAATTAATTTTTATACTTGCTATCTTGCCTTGCTTTGTTATACACTCAAGGACATTATTAAAGGAACGTAAAAACGGTATAAATCCATATAAAAACACATCGTAACGCAGGGGCACAATGGTGTGATTGTAACGCGATGGTTGTTGGTTCGATCCTCACTTGAGAAAATGAATTATTATTTATTCATATTTTCATTTCTTCGCTCTGGTACTAAGGCAAAAGCCCGGCGTTGAGTTCCGCCACTCAACTCAAAAAATATGAAACGGGAGTGTCTTAACACTAGGTTCACTCTGCCTACCCTGCTGTAAGCGGGATACAGCGTGAAGAAAAAAATGAAGCATTTGAAACCGAATTTCAAAGACAAAAGAAGTTCTCAATTTATCGGAATATTTTTTTTTAATGTATGTTAAGCGATTATTCGAAGAAGAAGCTTATGCTACAACAATCTTACTACAATATCTAATTACTAAGCCTGTTTGTTTTACTTGGCACCGACTTCAAAATTATAAAATCTTTCTTTAATTATTTTTTTTCTCCGTTTAATCAAGCCAATTATGTCTCTATATTAATGTTTTATGCAAATAAAATATGTATAAGACAAACATTTACTTTGTATTTTACACAGGTATGCACCGTGACGTCACACTGACCGCGAACGAGCCTGACTGCATCATAGAGGATAAAATACGAGGTATAAGAGTTACAATGTTGTATTTAAATCCTATTAATGGATAGGATAATTGAAAATAAAATAATATTGTAAGAAACAAAGCGTTTCTTACAATATTATTTTTTAACCGATTTAAATTAATTTCATAATAAGTAGAGTATAGTACCTATAGGCCAGTCGTGGCGAAGGGGCACGAGCGTGTGACTGTAAACACGATAGGTTGTGAATTCCATTCCCACTAGAGGAATCGCCTCTGGTGTCGAGGCAAAATACCGCGTTAAGTTCCGCGAGCCAACACACAATTCCTCCAGAATTCGGTGAAAAGTGGGGAGCGATGTGTCTTAACACTAGGCTGCCTCTACCTTACAACATGCGGGATACAACGTTGACACTGAAAAAAATACGCAAGCAAGGCGAGAAAAGCTACCTAGTGTTGAGACACTACGTTATCCACTTTCCAACCAATTCTCAAGGCATTGAGACGTAGACGTAGTAGAACTTTCATTCAGTCCATACCTTTTTCAACTTCGCTACAATAGCTTTTTACATTCAATACTAAAAACATACTCGTATACAGTTAGTTACTTTATTACAAAATGCAAGTTCAGGATATTATGAAACAAACAATTAGATATCAAATTACATTCATTATAAGTGTTAATCCCAGGAAATGGCACATTCATTCAGTTTTGATTTGCAAGTTGAAGTAGGTCGACTTCCAAAAATAACGTCGCACGCGCTGACCATACATCAAATGAAGAGTTTTACTGACGTTACACAGATCTGATATAAGATATTAGATAGTTCAATCAAAATTTGCTTTCTTAGTTTTTTTTTAGCTAAAGGGTACCAGGGAACCTAGTGTTAAGACACTCCGCTCCTCTCTCGCCGAATTCTTATGGGATTGCGCGTAGAGTGGCGAAACTGAACTCTAAACAATGTCGTGCGCTCGGACGTCAACCGGGAAATAATTACTCTAATATTTTTTTTCAGACCCCGGTTTTGCTGACAAAACGCGGCGTTGAATTTCGATATTTCACCTGGTTAGAAAAAATACGACCTTGATTTCATTGGAGTTTTTTGCCGGCTCTTCTCAGCAGAACTGCCTTCCGAACCGGTGCGCGGTGGTAGCTTTTTGTTTATATGTTCATTTGACGATTCAAAAGTGCTTATAATAAGTTTATTTGAATAAAGAATATTTTGAATTGAATTTGAATTAAATTGTGTAAGGCACAATGACTCTACGTACTACGTACGGTCTAATCTATGGAATTTAGACATTTTAGAAATAATATCTCGGAATTAATACAAATACTAAATAAATAAATAAAAAATATATGCAAATGTTTTTAATATTAAGAAAGAAAGAAAATACGAAAAAAAAGATATTCCAAATACTATATAGTAGATACAGGCTATTAGCGACATTTATTATGGCTGCTATGACGTCACGCGTCGGCGTGTGACGTGCGAGGATCAGCTGTAAGAAATATATTTGAGACTAACTTATAATAATGGTGGTGATAGAATAAGATGAGAATTTTAAGTGTTTTAAAGATTATAGGCGTTGACTTATATATTTGTATTAATAAAGACAGAAATTGTATTATTAATTATTATAGAAACAAAGTACAAGAAAAAAAATGTAAAAGTATTTTTATCGCAGTCAATACCGTCTAAAAAAATCTATGGTTCTACGCTTTTAGTGGCGTTAAGTTCCGCCATTTAACACGCAATGACTCGAGAATTCGGCGGAAAGTGGGGAACGTTGTCTCGTTGAGTGTCTTAACACTAGGTTCCCTACCCTACCCTGCTGTGTGCGGGTTACAGCGAGAAGCTGATGTACGAAGTGAATAATTATCTATTTTTTTTCTGAATTGGATGAATACTTTTTAGATAAATAACGGTATAAATAGACATTAACTCCAGTAGCGCAACAGATTCTGAAATCTGTTCTAGCTGTAAAAGTGGGTGGGTACAAATTAGGTGCGAGTAATAGCTTACGTTTTGATTGACATTTCAATATATGTAATTCAATAAATATGAATATTTAGAAGGATCGTTAATGAGATGTAATGCCAACAGTCATTTACAAATGTGACCTATTTGGCCAGGTCAAGTATATTCGTCACTGTGCGGAATGCGTAAATATGCACATTTGCCGTTACTTAAGCGGTATTAAAATAAACATATTTGTGTCATGTGAGAGGCCAGTCGTGGCGCAGGGGCTGGTTGTGGGTTCGATCCCCACACGAGGGAGTGACATATTTCATATTTTAATTTCACTCTGGTAATGAGGCAAAGCGCGGCGTGGAGTTCCGCCACTCAACACGGAATGCTACCAGAATTCGGCGAAAAGTGAGTAACGGAAGTGCCCTAATATCAAGTTCCCAGGTTGCCTCTGCCTATCCTGCTATGTGTATATATAATTTTATTCCTGGTTCCTTCATTCTGTAAGTAAAATATAAGAGTAGGAAGGCATAAAATATATAAAAGAAAAAGATCTTTCGACAAACAACTTACTCGTTGCTTTCAAAATATTGAACTTGTTTTTTTCTAAAATCTATTAATTTGGGATGTGATGTATATGCCGGCAACATCTGTTTTTACTCACGCCCGTTATATAATTTCAGTATATTAAAACATTGCAGTATAAAAATCAATTATTTGTTGTTTACAAGTTCCTGACTAAACAAGCTATGGTTACAGGTTCAGGGTCCATTTAGATCCTAGAGGGGCCGACGGATTTTTTGTAAATTTTATTTCTACTTATTTTCTATATTAGAAAAGCAAGTAACTAACTATTAAGAATTGTAAAATTAAAGAATTTTAAACTCCTACTTTCGTATTGGTAGGCGCTATATCTGTTATTCCAAACTACAAACAAACGTTCACGTGTTCATTCACTTGCATTTCCCGCATCCTCCACATTATAAATTACGTATATTTAGGGAACGTAGTGATACATCACTACTTTTAACAACAAGGTAAACAAAAAAAGACAATTATAACAAAAAAATATATTATTACCGCGAAGAAACCGAGCTGGTTGCGAAGGCCCTGCTTTACGTTACGAGTAGGTATATGAAAACACGTATCTGCACTAAGACAAAGTCACGGTAAACAACTAGTGTTTTTAGAACACAAGATGCAAATGCCAAAGTAGTTTTTACAGAGGAAGCGCGCGATCAGATCTGGCTCAAGGTGGATGATCTCACCAGTTCACTGTTACTACAGTTAGTGTTACGTGCACCGCGATACATTCGTGTTTATTTTGGACTACTACAATGTCCCATATATTTTTACAATAGATTTAGAGGTTTATGTTGGATTTAAATTTAGATATAGGTACCTACTTATATAGTTTAAGCTTGCCGATGCTAATTCTAATTCATTAATAGTTAACGAAGTATTATTAATATTTAAATAAATTCCATATTATGATTTTAAAATTGATTTGTTTGAGAGGCCAGTCGGGGCACAAGCGAGCGACTATTATCACGACAGGTTGTGGGTTCAATTCCCACTCAAGGATATAAAATATTTAATATATTCACGGTTCCGCCACTTAGTACACAATGCCTCCAGAACTCGGTGGAAAGTGGGAGACTGAAATGTCTTTATGGGAACGGAATGTCTTAACACTAGGTTCTCAAGTTCCCTCTGTCTACCCTGCCAGGTGCGTGATACAGTGTGAAGCTAAAGAAATCTATTAAAATATATTATGGTCCTTGTCAGCATTTTAATATATTTGTTACTTACTTTTATATTTAGAACTATATTCATTGATTGATTGAGTGAATATCAATTCACAGCATTGTCCTACATACACTCAGATTAAACCGCCGCGTGCTTCTTTTTTGCTTATCTTATTTTTATTTGTCATCATTTAAATTTTACGAGGCTAACAGGCAATTTACTGAATTTACACTTGTATGCTTATAACTTCCAATATTTTAAATCTATATATATAAAATCGAAAGGTCACTCACTCATCACGAAATCTCAGAAACTACATGTGCTAGGAATCTGACATTTTGCATAGGAGTTATTTATAGGACGGGAATTTGCAATATTCGATTTCTAAGGGGTTGTTTTTGGGGTCGAAAGTTTGTATGAAACTTCGTTACTATAAATGCTAATCTCAAATTTTGCATAGACGTCACGAGGACGTAGTCATGGAGACAGAAATTAATAATAATAGTTCACGCGGGTGAAACCGCGAGCGGGCCGCTAGTAGGTAATAAACTTAAATTGTTTTGACTAATGAAAGAAAAATTTTTGACTGTACATAAGTCTCTTAGCAACCTGTTTATAAATTACCCCAATTACGAAATAGACAAGCGCACTTCGCGTGTCATGCTCAGCCAGATTTCTAGCAATATTGACATCGCGTCCACGTCGGCAGTTGACGCGAACGCCTCTGAAATTATCGCACTTGGCGTTCTACCAACGTGATAAACTAACTGATATGTTTTGCATCAATTGCAAAATTTACTTTGCTAATATTATTTTTTAATTATAATATGTAGTCTTGAAATTTTTTTAAATACCATAATATTATACCTAACTAGTCGTCACCAGGAAGTTTGTTGAGCGGACTTTAAAACGTATATTGAAAAATCCCATTTTTCCCGTTTCTGTAGGAAAATTGGAAAATAATCTCTTATTACTCCTCTAAACTCCTTAACTTACTTACACACATGCCAAATTTCAGTTTTCTAAGTATAATAGTTTCGTTTGAGCCTTGTCTATGAGTCACTCATATTATACAGAATACTATAGTACTTACTGGAATTATGTATATAAAAAAATCTTACCTTGCAATAGCTGAATCGTGGCTTGGTACTCCGCAAGTTTCTCGTCCACATAGCCTTCTTGCGACTGATTGGCAATAATCTCTGCGGTCGACGGTCCTCTCTCCTCTTCCTCTTCGTAAATCATCGGCCGAGGAGGCGGAGGAGGTTCTAACGGCACTCCCGCGTAATCGTACTCGCGAACCGTTTCATATGGCGAAGAGTAATAGTATTCTGGACTGTGGCCTAAAGTCGGGGACATAGGATATGGCGATATTGAAAAGTGGGAGCTAGGTGAAGGTGAATGTTGACGTAAATGAGGTGAATGGAGAGGTCTAAACGGCTTTGGCGAGGGTTGGACCGGAGGCGGTGAAACAAGGGCAGTAGAGTGCCTCGGCCCTGATATCAGTGGGGGAGGGCTGGGCGCCCATGGCGAAGGAGGACGGTAGTGTAAGGGAGATGGAGGACCCGGGAGTCTCGCGCGACCACGTCCCGGCGGTGGTTGCGACATCGTGCGGATTGATTCCTGTCAACCCGATATGTCACGCCTTAATCTGCATTGCTGTAACAATACAAACAATATATAAATTATCTTCAAGAGACTCTATAAAGGGATTTATTTAGTAAAATAAATAAAACGGCACAATTATGGAAAGGAATAAAGAGAACAAATTGCATGAACCGTTTCTACTCATAAAGAGCAATTTGGTGAACTTTAGTTACGAAAGTTTCAGCATGGTTAAGTTGACATGAAATATTTACTTGGAATTTCTTTGGTTGTTATACTTTCTTATCGTCAATTTATATGCTACTGAAAAAATACCAGCAATATTCCTTGGTAAACCCCTACATTATCCGATATTTAATCCAAACCACTGTTACCAAGTCACGTGCGTGGACAAAGAGAACATAAATTCCTTAGATCGCGTGCCGGCAGCGTTCTATTTTGAGACGGCCCTATAAAAGGATTGCGTTATAAAACATTTCCACAAAAACAGATGCCCGCATTTATGAGCTCCCAATCGTTTATTAAGTGCACCTTTGTAGTTATCGAAGAGGTTATCCTGTTAGGAATATGGGTCAAAAGTTTTATTGCAAAATTAAATATTTTAATCTGTTTCTTACTAGAAGTATCTACAGTGTTCAGATATTTCCTGAATTAGTAATACATGTAGATACTAGCTGCCCAATTTCATAATTCTATGTCAAACGGAAATACCCCATGAATCTTGATTCCCTTTATAGAGGTATCAGATGAAAGGACTCTGGGCCAGAGCTGAATTTTAGGAAAAGCTCGAAACATCCAACTTTTGTACGGGACCCTCGATGGACGAGCCCGACTCGCGCTTGACAGATTTATTTATACAGAATTTGTTGATTTTCGAAATAAAAACACGACAAAACATAAACAAAGCTCTTTTTCCTAATGCTTACTCATGCAGGTATAGAAAAAAAAAAATTAATTATATTCAGAACACTAAATTCGAAAATTTTATTGCTGTTTGTCCTCTTGAATGGCTAAGCCCTGGAAATGTAGAGTCTACGATATACCTCATTGTCACCATTGATTCCAAATTACAGTGGGAACCTCATATTGATGAATTATCGAATAGACTTAGCTCAATAGCTTTCGCGGTTAAAAATCCATTCGCAAGCCAAGACATCTTGTTTACCTTAGATACTTCAATAGTATTATGTCGATAAAGTAACCGCTATTAATTCCTACAGAAACTATCTATTGTCACTAATAAATAATAATTATTAATCTGTTTACTCTTAACTTGAGAAGAAAAGTCCAATTTAGTGTCTCTTGTGAGGGTTCTTCCCAGTTCTGATTACCTTCAGTGAACTGAGTATAAATTAATTGACGTAAAATCATTTCACTCTGTCTTTGTGGTCTTATTGCGCATATATTTAATCTTCTTTAAAACAAATAAAACTAAAAGTATTTTAAAAATAAGAATGAGAAATAAAGAAAGAAAAGGAAATAAATAAAAAAGGATCCATACAACATAAAACAATAAGTTTCGATATCGAATGTGGGTACTACGAAATAATAAAAATAATTATATTTTATAATATATAAGTATATATAGCTAAATGTAGTCAACGACCTTTAAGACGTCAAGATGGCTGCCATCCAGACGGTCACAAGTTTTAGAAAAAATTACATTACGACTAGCACGCGCTTTTCTGGCTAAACGCCAACCATGCTATCAAGGCAGGGCTCCCCCGCGATTCAATTTCAAATTACAGTTTTAATAAATAAAAATATTCCTTTTTAAAAATATATTGTTGCGCAGTAGAACATCGACTGATTATAAACACGATTGTCGTAGGTTCGATCCGCGCTCGGGGAATGATGTTTAATTTTCACGCTCCAGAGATTTTACAATAAAAAAAACACAACACGGATTTTCGTCCATGCTCCTTTGGCTCCTTCCTATTTTTTTTATATAGTTTACTCAGCCACATTCTTTTCAAGCGATTTTATTATATTAGGTATTGGGCAGGCGACAGAATTCGAAACGATGAAATCCGTAGACGAACGCAGGTTACCGACATAGCTCTCAAAATCTGCAAGCTGAAGTGGCAATGGGCAGGCCATGTTGTCAGGAGAACCGACAACCGATGGGGAAGAAAGGTCCTCGAATGGCGACCCCGTTTCGGCAAAAGGAGCACAGGCCGCCCTCCAACCAGGTGGACGACCGACGACCTCAAGAAGATAGCGGGAACCCGCTGGATTCAAAGAGCGCAGGACCGAACGGAATGGTGAGCATTGGGGAAGGCCTATGTCCAGCAGTGAACTTAAAAAGGCTGATGGAGGTATTGGAATTGTAATCAAATATGGAGTATATTTGATTAACGTGGTGGCATTTAGCATTTAATTAAAAAAATTTTGTTACATTTGTGCTAAGACGCCATAATTACATAACACGTTCCCGTAAACTGAAACTCTTATTGCCCACTCAATCGGGGTGAATTATATGAGACAGGTGAAAGATATAATAATAACTTACAATGTTACGTCTAAACGTTTAATTGCAGGTACTTCGGTTGCTATTTTTAACATAATTATATAGGTTATGTTAAATAATATCCTCGTTACTAGAAGGGATTAGCAACCTAAATGGGTTAACGTTATAGTTTTTGTAATAACTAATTTTTATCTTATAGAAAAAGATAAGGCAAACGAGCTTACGAGTCACCTTATGGCAAGTCATCACCTGAGGAGCTACGTTGCCGGTTTTTGATGTAGAGATAGAGGCACTTTTTAAAGGTACCTAAGTCATATGGACCTGGAAACACTGCCGCAGATAGCCGATCAAATGTATCAAGCTGATGCTGGAGTGCACCAGCCCAGAGATGAGAATAGTACTCCATATGAGGCCGAATCTAGGGAAATAGAGTTATGTGTTTATACCAGTCTATGTATGCATATTTGTTTTTAGGTGGCGTTGTAGAGAGAGAGAGAGAGATTGAAGAATAATTTTTAGTTTTATGTAGTCGGACTTTTCGTTTTTTTATAATTTTTGTCAATTCCGTTTTTAAATAAGCCATGTTTAATACATATTTTATTATTTTGATAAAATTTTGGTTCGGAATGTACATTTCAATCTCATATTAAACGAACGAATCTTCTCAAGAACCACTATTGAAAAAAATATCTTACTGCGGATCATGTAGGCGATAGTGTGGGAGAGCACGTCTAAACATTAAAAATAATTAATGATTAAAGAAGATAAACTGGGTCAGTAACATATAATATCTATTAATTTGAGACGAAAAAACATTAAAACTAAATATAATTTCTACGAACTTGTTGTATTTACTTCAATGTTTCAAATAATATTTTCCAAAAGAAAATTTGGGACTACGCGGATACCCTCAGTAATTCTAAAAACTATTTTACTCCTTTTACGAAACCTTGTTTGGTTCACTATGATAAAATATAAGACATTTACTTGAATAAAAAAGATCATCGCAATATATCTTTTAATTTTCAAGAAATTTATGTAAATATAAAAAAAAAATCTTTTTTAAGTTTGTTTAAAAAAAATGTAAAAGGTGAGGTGTATTTTTTTAAATTGGTACTAAATTTTGTAAGTGATCTTTGTATTATATATTTTTAAATCAACTATGAAAAGTAAATCGAGGGAAAGGGATCTTTAAGTAATCCAAATCTTAAACAATACTATATACTATATAATCTATGAATGCTTTGTGGTCTGATCACACTGTGAGAAATATTTACGCATAGTACTGAGACAAACTTCATCTGTCCACAATCCCAAATAAATAGGATTTAAATTTTATATTTAGAGTTTAAACAAAAATAAATGGGCTGGCATGACATTGCAGTATTTACATGTCCCTTTTTAATATTAGCTTTTCCAAAATGGCCCATGTTTTTATTTCCAAAATAAATTTAACTGTTAAAAATCTAGATTTAGAGTGTTCTAGACATCGTGTCTTGCAAAACAAAATCCATAGACCAAACTATTATTAGCATCTGTTGCTGCAGCGACTCCAGTGATACAATCGACGAATTTAGACGGAAAAATCACTCCAGTTGAACACCAAACATAATCCATGACTAATATTACATTTGACGCCATCATGGCATATTTGTAACGTGTTTGACAGAATACAATAAAATCCAAGTTAGATAAATATCTCTCAGTCTGGTTTAACAAAGTGTTGTATTTTGGGGTCTGCCAATTAAAATCTAATATTAAAATCAAATATGTGAAAATTTTAACTAGATTAGTCTTAGATTAGTCAAACGTTACAAAGCAATTATATGTTTTAAAAGAACACTACCAAAAGATGTAAAGAAAACCATTTCAATGCCAGTTTCTTTTCTGATATTACTTATATTGAAAGCATCAGATACAGAGTGTTTACAGGTTCAAATACTTTATTATTCTTACAAATGAAATTTAAAAAAAATATAAAATTATTTCCTCATGAAAAATGAGAAAAAAAAGTGTTTCCTCATGAAAAAATCCAAAATTTTACAAAATATGTAATTCAGAGTGACACAAGCAAGTGTCTTGTCCATGAAATGTGAAACAAACTTATTGTTGCGATCTAAAAACTCAAACTATTCTAAATATAACCGTTACGCTTAAACGCCCTTGGCCAAGGCGCTTAGGTTGGCGCTGAGCTGACCATTGATGCGTCGGCGCATGCGCACCCATCACGACGACCGACGACTAGCCAAAACATCTTCAAACAAATGTACAAATATTTTCTTTTAAATGTGACTATTACATTTATTTATTTTCAAAGAATTTATTTTATGAAGCAAAATGCGGCGTTGAGTTCCGCCACTCGACACATAATGCCTAGAAATTCGGTGGAAATGTCCTAGGTTCCCTCTGCCTATCATGTTATGTGCGTTAAATTTTAAAAATATAATACACAGATCCAAGTTATTTTCATTATGTTTGTTTTGTATTATTTGAATTGAGGATTCAATTTTAATTTCAATTAAAAATGGTCAAAACTGATATTTTTTACAAGTCGATAGAAATAGGAGGAGGATATACTATAAATGTAAAAAAACATTTTTTTTAAAAAGCTCAGCTCTTAGACGCCGGTAAAAAATAATATAATCAAATATCTATATATTACTATCTGATGAAATGTGAACAAATCCACAGAAGCGGCGGCTGGAGCGAACGGAGCATCAAACACTATACGGTCTCTGTAACGATAACGGTAAGAGATACACCTCTTCATACATATCCTTTGGGAGGTCCAACGTGCTTTTTACGTAACTTTCCTCCAGTATCATTGATACTGTCTTCTCGAAGCTCAACTGTATTCTCATCTCCCTCTGTTACTCCTTCACTCTCACTTAGTAAATATTTTTTGTTTATCCAAACCATGAACGCAATAAACATAAAAAATTGCCAGTTTATTGTAAAACTAAATCAGCTGTTATAAGATAAAAACGGCATTCCGGCAACCTGAAATTAAACGTCATATATTTGCCAAAAATATATATCATTCATAAATTTGCAGTGCATTGTCATGAGATAATTTACCCTTTCGTATCTCACGTGTCTATTATTTTCATCGATTACTTGCCTACTGCTTGCAGATGGATTGTCTGGCAATACTAACATGGTGACTCAGGATTTTCTTTAATAGAATATTTATCATCATAAACAATTGAATCTACATCTATATATAATAATGTTATAAACTTGATGAGTTTGCTTGGTGGAAATAGCTTATGTCAAGAACAATAGCTTCGAATTGAAGTCCGTTTATCGAGAACTACTAACGACATACAGTCTGTGCCCTCCTCGTTTCAATTTCTTCTTCTTGTCAATCATTTCCATCTAAATTACTGTACTTGCGGGTTACTTCCGTCACTCTAAGTTATTTCTATTTGAATAAGGAGGCCACGACACAAGTAAAAACAAGTATGAGTATAAAATTAATATTAGACTTGTTAAACTTGCAAAATCCTAGAATATAAAAAGATGGTCCACATGAAATTACGAATGATAGGCCAATAAGCCTATAGTCTAGCATAATATAAGCTATTTCCGTCTCTAATTAATATTAGAGTTTTAACATTAATTGACGAACAACCTATAGAGCGAGCAGAATTAGAAAGAGTTTCTGGACCATAGACCATATTCATACATTGAAAGATATTAGACAGGATATAGATGGGGTATGTAACGTGTGCAGAATAGCTGGACTAAAAGAAAAACCACAAAGAGTAGCCTAAGATAAAAGCAGTATATAAGAGACCTCACAAATTAAGGAAGGCCCAAAATGTGAATATATTTTTTATTTTTTTATTATTTTTTTTAAATGTATACTTTACGTTACGTTTACGACTATATTTATTTATAGTTTTTATATTATGTTATTAATTAATTAACTTGTTTATATATGGAATTACAAAGAAGATCTGTGTATTTACTTAGTTATTATTACACCCAGTAGAACTTTAGAACAATAAACAAAGATATCATTCATCAAACCAAGTGAAAGCCAACAGTGGGTTATCACAAAATACCTTTTCGATTAGATAACAAAAGCTCATTCCATTTAAAACAAAGTAAACTTTAAAATGTACTTGTTTACAGTGGGAAGAAGATATCAAGTGAAAGATTAAATTGAAAAATGTTCTTGAAAATTTATTGTTTTAAAATACATGCAATTATTTACGTAGACACCTTGGATACCTTAGAAAAGTATCGAAGCTACCCACTACTTTTTACGATGTATACGAACAAAGATTGATTTTCAAATATATGTTTGAAAGAGATTAAATACCTACTTCGTTAAAATATCAGCGCCCACTATTGAGTATCGCATTAGTCGCACTTAGTAAATGTACCTATATACATGAAATAGTATAAAATACGGTACTCAACCAATGTGATGTTAAATTAGAAATAAAAATATCATTTTTCCAAGTCAATAAAGTGCGGTGTTAGGTTCCGCTGCTTAGCAATATGACTAAGATATATAAGATGCAAAGAACTGACAGTTAAAGTGAAGATAAATAAAGAGTTCACAGACATGACAGTGGGACGTCGTTGTGGTACTTGATACGTACCCAAGTGCACACTATGGCTCTTTCTCCATATTTAAATCTGTTACTATTGCTATGTTTAGATTACTTTAAGAGTTGTATTTAACCACTCCCCTATATAAATACTCTTTCAAGAATAGAAGGAGAATGAAGTAATATGCTACATATGCGCTTTCCTCCATGCTAAAGACAAGCTCCTAGTGAATAATCCGTATATCAATGTCAACAGATTTTAATTGAACTTTTGGCATTTAACATCTTTTTTTTTGCTTTACTGTATACCTATAAAAAAAATAAGAAAGTTATATTTAGACTCATCTTTACAAAGAGCCCTTGAGAGCTTCCTTTACCATCAACGTAGGTGTTTTATAATAAGTACAGAGATGATACATCCGGATTAAATACGAGTCGTTCGTTGCTTGTATGTAATAAATTAATTTTTACGTTTGTTTTTTTATATATTTCCTAGTCATGTATAACAGAGTCCTTTATTTGAAGTCATAAATCTTGTCAGACATGTCTTTTGAGAATAAACGAAGAGACTGTTTTTTCTTTATAATCAAATTTTAAAAAAACACTTCTAAAATCCATCTACGGCAATCTATGCATATAATAAAAATGTTAAATGGTTCTTGTCGACCAAAAGTGCAGCTTATTTAATTAACTTGATATTTTGATTTACACTTCGTCATTATCGTCACTGAATCATTCTTTTAAAGAACGTCCTAATTTCTAACCTAAATATGCTAACATGCGCTAATGTTTGAAGTTTGTTCTAAAATTATAGACCTGCCTAAACATCAGACAGAGTGACCTAAAATATTTACGATGTGGAATACTTATGTGCCATATTTATATTTTTAAAACAGTTTGTTTTGTAAGCAGAGAAATTCTAAGGACTACAATTAAATGCGAGAAATTGAACTCCCGTCTATCGCCCTCAAATAGATACATCACGATTATGTACACCATGGATATCATGTTGGACATTGAAGTAAAATTAAAGGGAAGTAAAATCAAATATTTCTTAATTTATATGAACAGGATAATTTTGCTAAGCACAATAGTCAAATACAAAGGATATTTGATTACTACAAATACATAATTTGACTTTACATGTTCAAATATAATGTTAATTTTCGTATTTAACATTTTAATTCAAGTGGTTTAACGGTTACTTACACAGAAAAAATAAAAAGCATTAAACGTAATTGTAGAGAAAACTAGATTTCATCATGTAATTTCATATTCACCTGAAAACTTTTTCTGTTCTACTTGCTGTGACAGTCGCAAAGACGTTTCAAGGATGATGAACTTTTAAGATGTCACGCCTAATAGTTTTTTTTATGTCAAGGCCGTTAAAATTTACGTTATAATTTTAACAAAACTGAAATAAATAACCAATTTTCTTGTCTAATCCGATAAAAGTTTACCCAATTCTGCAACAAAATTGGCTGGAAAGTTCTCGCAAAGGTTCTAAAATCAATACTAAACCAGGCACTTCTGGATACCAGACTGGGGTCTAGACTTTGTGACGGTCTTACTTATCTCCTAAGATGACGCAATGCGGAAAATAATGCTGCCAAATACTTAATAGTCCTTTAACGTTACATGCTTCTTTTTCCTTTTTTTCTTCGTCATAATAGCGCAGCGAAAATTAGTTTTTTTTTATATTTTTCTTTATTTTAAATAAACTTACATCAAAATTACAGCAATCTTAAAATAATATGTATTATATTAGTTAAGTATTTAGTAACTTATAAATAATACGGTTTAAGTATCGCACTTATCGAGCTACTTCATTAAAAAATGGCTTAATAATATCTTATAATAATTTATGTAGTTTGAGCCCACGTTATAAGATTTAATCTATTTTCTCAGACAGACTGAAAGAATTAGGCCAACTCAATATAATAATTCGACCCAGATAGTATCAGTGGATGTTTGAGGTTAGGAAAACACCGGCTGTTTATCAAAACTTGAAAGTATACTTCAAAATAAAACAAAATGAGGCTACTGCATTTGTACCGGAATTATGGTTTTAGAAGGCGTATACTGAAACTCTATACTCAAAATTAGGAAGCACGTGCTATAAGGATTTATTTAGGTGACAGATCCCAAGATATACTTAGATGGGCATAGATTAAAAATGGGAAAAATGTAATTTAAAAAACAAAACAATAGTTTACCGGTAGCACGGAAGTACGAAAATCCACAAATCACTTGTCACTTATCCACGTAACAATTTCGGTATACACGGTACACGAGCACACGGACGTCCTAATAGGGTGTTTTATTTTTCTATTTCTACGCCAAGTGTAGTTTTCGATGCCGCGCGATCGAGATTTGGGAATGTCGGCAGTTGACGATGGACTGAGGCGGGCGGGCGGCTTCGTAGCGTGTCGGTCGCTTTCGGCCTTTAATTTTAGAACTTGGCTCTCTCCCCGGTTTTATATAGACGTGAGTACATTGTATAAAGCGTATGCGAGATGCGGTCGCCGCCGCATATATATAGCAATTACAGCTTTTTATCGAGCCGATTGGTAATTTTTGCATTCCAAACGTTTTGCCAGCAATATTTTGACTCGCCTGACTTATTTGGCGATTTTTTGAGAAATGCTTTCACTTTTTTGTAAGCTTTTTTAGGAGTTGTTCACGACTTATGACTTACCTAAGATATTATCAAATTTTAATTAATTTATACTTCATTTTGTTATTATGTAATGTACCTACTTACTTTTCAGACCGCCCACATGGAAGGCGATGAATACGATCCTACCCACTAAAACCCAGCGGAAACCTGCTCCACGAAAATGAGTCGCTCGCATATATTGCTTCGACCCGCCTTTCTCATGCCACCGTCACCTCTACCGGATGCCCCGGTATTTTTCCCAGGACCCTCACAGTCTCGATGACTTGCAGGAGGGTGTCTTTAACTTTCCCACAGCAGCTCCTCTAGGTTAGGAGGAGTTGAAGATGGGCATACTACCTTCTTCTCTCCGCTAGCCTAGGACGGCAGAGCGAGTTGACATTCGCGGTGGCCTACGCCCCGTTCCGCCGTCTCTATCAGTGCGATAACTGATTCGCAGAAGGAGACCATTTAAATGTATACTGATATTAAACAAACCGACATGTTTGACATTCAACGAAATTGCTCACCACTAAATCATGTGTTAACGAGGTCACTACAAAGACATGTCGTTTTATGAGAACTCTGTTTTAAATAACAGTATGATTTCGTTATGGTTCGTATAAATAGTTAATTATTTATTTTATTATATATCTAACTATTAACAACCCACCTTTCGACATAATCTTAGCTAGAAAGTTGTGGGTTCGATTTTCATTTGAGCGAACGCCTGTATCAATTAATGTTTTCATTTATTGTAATCAACAGTCAATATGTAATAGTTTTTGGAAATAGACAAAAAGCAAGTAAAAAATCGAGAGATGTGTGAAGATGAAAAAAAAACACAGTTAAATAAAAATATATAATTTTCCTAACACATTATTATAGATGAGTACGTTGTATAAAGCGTAGTTTATTATGCGAGAAACAACATTTGATTTATTTATTTTTTTAACTTCATGCTGTATTTCGTGAACATAGCAGAGGCAGAAAGGTAGGCAGAAGGAAGTTGGCAACTTAGTGATACAGTCTGTTCTTATTAATGTTATGACACTACCGTTCCCCACTTTCCACTGAATTCTGGAGGCATTGCATGTTGAGTTCGGAAGTCAACATCGCTTTTTTGCCTATTTACCAGAGCGAAAAAATGAAAAAAATAAATATTTTATTTCATCGAGTTGGAAACCCACAACCCGTCGCATTTACAATCGCACGCTTATGCCCCTGCGCCAATATTGGCCACAATTTTTTTATTTAATGTACTTAAATATTAAAATTCACACTTCATAATTCATATTCTCCCAAAAAGGACACACTAACAATTCTAAGAATAACAACTAAGACAAATTTAAAATAACATACTCTAATACAGTATGATAGTATAATGTAATTTACTTACATTTTATATCTAATCTTATTTATTTTATTTTCTTACGAAAAAATTTTAATAATAATAATTTAATACATTTTATACGTAATAGAAAGATGAAAATGAAGATTTATTTATTTGATATCTTTGAAATTCAGTATTATCAATATACATATGTGAAACTACAATTAATAACATTTATAATATTCATATTTTATATCGTAAGTTTTGTTACCGTTGTTTAAATTAAAACAATACAGAAAAAGCTTTGTTTTCTGTCATACTATGTATGCGTCAATCAATTTGACGTTTCCGAACGGTGTTGATCTGTCAAGCGTTGGTTGCATATTTTGTTGATACTTATTTTATGTTTACTTCATTTATTCACTGCAAAGTTGCTATATTTTCTTTGTTAATTAAATTTAAAATCATGTGTTCATAGTGGCAGAGGAAATAAGGATTATATTTTCAATATTTAAATACTTTATACGGTTCAAAACTTGCAATGTTTAATCCCGATATTAACGACTACCAGCTGACTTCTATTATAGCAGAGTGCTGTGGGGGCGTTGCAGTTGTATACTCAGCTGTTTACAAACCATACAACCAAAATGTGGCCGTTAAAAGATATTTTGTTGATAAATCTAAAGAAAAAGCCAATTTAATTCAGGTTTGTGGACTAAAAACATGTTTTCTTACCTTTTTTATGAATAATTATTTATGCATATACACAAAAATGAATTAATTTCAAACTGTTGTATGTTACAGCAAGATATTCTGACAAGAAAAGAGCTTCAGCATTCAAACATACTGCCTTATCTAACTTCATTTGTTTATGGTCCTGAGCTATATGTAGTTTCACCACTCATGAACTTAGGTTCTTGTAGAGATATTCTGGATAGATATTTTCAAGAAGGTCTACCTGAACTGGCCTGTGCCATGATACTAAGAGATGTGTTGCTAGCATTGCAATATTTACATAAACAGTTTTATATTCATAGGTAAGGTTTTATTCTGTTGTAAACTATTCTGTGTTAAACACAAGTGTTAAAAATGTCTCTATTACAACTTTACCTGTATCCCGCATATAACAGTGTAGGTGGAGAAATTTTAAAATACTCAGCTCCCGGAGCACTGTCAAAATTGTGAGACATTGTGTACTGAGGGGTGGAACTCAATTTTGCACTTTGTAATAATAATAATTCATTCCCTTGTATGTATTGAACCAACAATGGTTGTGTAAAGGTTTAAGATACCACATTTTATAAATCAGTCCTTCCGCATGTGTCCGTTTACTCAGACGTGTAAATATAATTATTAAATGCACATATGTTTTTCATTCTGTGAACCCACTTGCACAGTTGCATATATAATCAGATCATCACTATGCCACAATAGAAATTCTAAATAATATATTTCTTTCCAGAAGTATCCGTGCAAGTCACATTCTTCTAGACACAAATGGAACAATCCGCGTATCAGGGTTACGCAGCGCAGCATGCATGATGGTTAGAGGGAGAAGGCAAAAGCAACACAATTTGCCACCACCTGATCATGATAATGCCAATTTGATGTGGCTAAGTCCTGAGTTATTAGAACAGGTATTACTTTAGTATTAATATATTTACACTGGTTTAATGAAAACTAACATTTAAATGAAAATAAAAAAGGAAGCTCACCTGTCATATATACATTACTGTTTCTATTACAATGTCATATTGTTTTCTTCTATTTTTTTGTAGCTGATATTAAGACACTATTCGCCAAATATATTTAAAGTGTTATTCCACACTTAGGAAAGAAAAATACTTTTTAGAAAACAAAAATATAAATTTACTTTATTTATATAATAATTTCAGAATCTCAAAGGCTACGACGAACGCTCAGACATATATTCATTAGGTGTTTTAAGTTGTGAATTAGCGAATGGTGCGGTGCCATTTGCAGAAGTACCCAACACACTTATGTTTACTGAGAAAGTGAGAGGCAGTCGCCCTCAGTTGTTGGATTGTTCCTCCTTTCCTGAACCACTGGACGATAGTGAAATGAAAAGTAAGGTTTTTTTTTATATTATAATTGAAAGGAAAAGGTCTAAAAAGTAAATAAACATCTAGAAAATCAATGAAAATCTTCAAATAGCTGAATATATATTAATATTTTCAAGTCTGTATGTTTATTAATTTGTAATATTGCAGGTATGTACAACACGGACAGCGGCGTGGGTGACAGCGCCGAGGGTATGTCCCGTCTGCGCGCCGCGTACTCCAGCAGGAAGCTGTCGGATGCCTTCCACCATCTTAGCGATCAGTTGTTGCAATGGTATGTGTTTATTTATTACGAAAACGGTTAATATATACGGGTATAAAACGGTTAAACTATATAATAGAAGGGAACACAACCGTAGATATTTCGAGAATTTCTCTCTTAGCTCTTACTCCCCTAATAAATAATTCAATTCTTCTATGTACAGCAAAAAAAAATAATTCCATTCTTCTATGTACAGCAGTTTTTGCTGTGCTTTGTATATCTGTAACTGAATTAAACACGAAAGACTAGATATTTATGTGTACAGATAGAAGTATTATATTCCACTGTTATAACACACAAAAAAAGAATTACTACAAGAAAACATAGTTTCATATAAAAATTACGACTTAGAGGAAAGATATTGTAAAATAGAATTGACAAATAGGGAAGTAAGTAAGGAATAGAATTGAAACTAAATTTTTCACAATAAATAACATAATTAAAATAAACTGTTTACCACCTCAGCGATCCAGAAAAGAGGCCATCTGCAAGTCAACTATTGAATCATCCTTTTTTCAAGCAAATAAGAAAAACTGATTTCTTACCAAGTCTCATCGGCCGTGTGAAGCCTGTTAAACCTGATCCCGGTAAGTTATTTTTTTTATCTACCGCCTAGCTGAAAATTTCGATACATTGGGTATTGAAAGAAAGATTTTAATATCTGTGTTAATGTTTTTGTATTGTTTGTTATTTTGTTGTTGTTTTTTATTACAGACGATATATCAGCTTTACTACTAGAAGAAAAACTTTCTGAAATGGAAATAGAAAAAAGCACTGAATGGGATTTCTAGTATACACTTTATTTAGTAATTATAGTGTTATAACACTACGGCCATTTATAATTGTAGTGTTATAACACTATCTCACTATATCACTATCCGCCTCTCACTAGCTAACCATTCATGAAATGTGAGGAATTGAAGTGTAAGTTTTTTTTTATAACGACGGATCTGTCTTTCAAATTCTAGTTTCAATATATAAAAATTGTGTAATCGATTGTTTTAGACATAAAAAAGACTAAAAAATATTATTTAAAACCGATAAAATAAAAAGATAAACAAAAAGATACCAATGTCTTTAGACACTGGTCCGTAACCTTTTTTTCCATTTATTATTTTTTATTGTATGTATAAAATTTTTAATATTCACTCTAAAACTAAGAGTTACTAATACCCAAACGAGTTTTTTTTCTTTACATAACATCTATCGGATAATTTAAAATAATTTAAATATAATGTTTCTCTTAAATGGTGATCGAATCCAGAAACCGTTTACAGCCAGTCGTTGTCCTTCACGACAAAACATGAAGCACTGAAATGACTATAGATTTAAAGATAGCATTGATTCAGTTCACATAGCAATAAACTCATGGCTCAAGTACAAACATTTAAATAACTTTTCCTTTCTTCTTGATAAGTCATTTTAATTATAACATCTCGAAATTTTATACATATTATTAGAACCAACTATATAATATCTAGTAGTATATATATATCATCAAATAATATATCAAATAATTAGTGGATAATAAAATATTTATGGTCCGCTGGTCGGATTACAACAAGTTATATAACAATAATATTCAACAACAATAAATTAAACGTATAATCAATAATAATTAATAATATAATTAGTGACTGGCTGAAATTTTACTTTAGACGGAATGTACTTTGCCTAGATTTTAAAAGTTTACAGACATTTATATGTATGCATAACGTATTGGTCGTTTAAAAATGAAAGATATATGTAGAAGATAAATAACGATAGTTTACTCATGAAATTAAAAATCTACTTTACGCACAACCTGATAAATCAATAAATACATACGACATATATTTTGACTTTTTGACCAAAGGGTTTGTCTTATTTAATAAAGTTTCGTAAATAAGTGAAATCGTTCTCTTAACCCTGACTTGGCTAGAACCAAAAACAAAATTACTAATAATAAATATATATTTTTTTATAACCAATTATTTGTTAGACCTTTTTTAACCAATTATTTGTTAGACCTTTTTTAACCGAAATGTGGCCTTTTTTAACAAGATAAGCCCAAAATGTTCAGGCAGTCACTTATAATATTTAAATCATAAATTAAAAAATAGTATATGGTTATTACGGTGCTACCTCGAAATGAGTGGAAAATATATAAATTCCTTATATATAGGTACATCGGTTTTAATAATATTCATAAAAACAAATAAAATATTAAATATAGGTAACATTTGAGTGTGAGAGAGACAAAACGATGTGAACCTAACATTCTCGTGATAACAAAATCCATATATAGAAGTAATTCAAGCCGGATCGACGAGCAATGCCTAGGTTCGAATCCCGCCCTTGCCGCCGTCGGCATCTTTCTCAGGAACAGAGTATTCTTGCCTACCGGCTATTAAGGCTAAAAGCATTAACCTCAAATTCGAAAACAAAAAAAAAATACAGTCGAATTGATAACCTCCTTCTTTTTGAAGTCGGTTAAAAAACAGAAATAATGTGATATATCCCTAATAAACATATTGTAACAGAGGTATAACTATGCTGACAGTAACTATTTCTTTCTAACATTTCCCGTTATATCGCTATAAAAAATAAATAGTGTTCAAATATACTTTACTGCAATTAAACACAAGTTTGTGAACGAAAACGAAATGAGACAAAACCTCGTTCTTTCTGTCAATACAGCAATCATCAATCTATCAATTGATAAAATTTTCATATGTATGTTTAAATAATGTGTACCTACGTGTTTATAATTATTTGTGTGTATCCTAATAATATTTCAAAGTATGTTTATTTAGAGTAATTTAATAGAAAGTGGAGAGTGGAGTGTACTAAAATATCTCATTAAAATTTGTTTCACCATTTAAAAGCTTACTATATACACGACGGTAGTGGGCTCGATACACACTTGGGGAAATATATAATATAATTGTAATTAAAACATTATTATTTCCCCAACTTGTAAGTTATAGTAGTAGAATAGTGGCGTTAAGTTCCCCACTTTACAAGAAATGTCTCAAATTCTGATGGAAATTGAACTGCCTCAATAAGTCCTCTCTGCTAACATGCTTAAATGTTTGTTATTTCATTGTATAATAATATTGAGCGTGTATTGATTGGCCTTTTAATAGATGGTAGATGTAAACTAATATTTTGTAACTATGTAACTTTAGAACGATGACTTGTTAATAAATTGTGATGATTAAAATTATTGTTAGTAAATTTGTTTTTTTATTTAGATTTATTAAGAATCTTTATTTAAAATTATGGAAATATTAATTGAATGATAATTATATTTTTTTATATTCCTTTGCTATTTTTTTAGTGTAGTAGGTAGAGGAAACCAACGTTTTAACGCACGGTTTTTTTATAATGAATAGCATATAGGTAAATAGCTAATAATAAATATCATAATATATTCATATATGTACATATTTATTATAAAAAATTTTTTCACTAGTATACAACAAATAGTAGGCATACATTATTTGACTGACAATGGTAATAAGAAATAGTAATCCATAATAACGTTATTACATACATTTACTACTCTTTTGTTTTCATATACAATTTACATATAGGAGTGTACCTGTAACCTATATTCAATTTGTTAATAATTATCTATAATATAATCAAATATAGCATTTAACCATATAGCGACACCGCGTGCGCCCGCGTCCTCCCCTTGCAGGTATTCACTTGACACATAAGAAGCGCGTCCCACACTGACAAAAGATAAAAGTATATAAAATATAATATGAAATAAAGTAATAATAATGTTTAGGATCTTCTGTAAAAAGACAAGGCAGTACGCGAAGCAACTTAGAAATCGGACGGTAGTTTGATATAGGTAATAATTGAAAGATGAATATACAAAATATGTTATCAAAAATATTTTTTTATAGAAGATTATTTACAAAATCCAAGTCCAATATTAAAAATTTGTGAGGTAATAGACTTGACTAAAAATGTAAATACATAAATAAATAAATTCCACAGAGAGAACATCGAAGACATTGTAATGTTTTTTTTTTAAATATTTTATTAAAACCTTGCAATGACAAAAATAATGGTTTAGATTAAGAACGACTGTCTTAAACTGTACTACCTATAAACATACTTAAATAAAACTATATTTTAATATATGATGTATCTACACTTACTTAGCCTTCATATCTGCGGTAGCTCGAGCTCCTTTTTCGGCGGCTTCATCGGCTTTTCTTAATAAAGTCTTTAGATCATCGTTTAAGTTCTTTTCAAATACTATTGAAGAAGCGTGTAATGTGTCTAACTGAAAAAAAAAATCATATGTAAAATAATTAATATAAGAATTAAAACGGCGAATGTGAGAATAAAGTATACAATTATTAAATTGCTGTGAAAAATTGGAAATTTGATGTGAAATGTCAATATAAATTTATATAAAAATGCTATAAACGTAGTGATGCGTAGTAACGTATTTAGCGTGCCATATAGACAGCTGGTTGTGGGATCGATTTTATGCTAAATGCAAGAGGCGATAAAAATTTAAATATGAACAATCTAATAAGAGATAATAAATAAGTTACACAAAAATATAAATTACAAGTATATACAAATTTGAACTCCATACCATCGTCCTGTCGCCGGGTTCCGCGCCTCCATACTTCGTGATTGCGGCCATCGCACTTTGCCACGCGTTCAGCCATGCCATTCTGTCGTTGATTTTTGCGCTAAACAACATAAAAAATTTAAATATTAAACCTATTCATAATTAAAATTGTCCATTTTTTAATATAGCTTAAAAAGATTTAACCATTTACACACGTAATATTGCCAAATCACATCAAGCCTAAGTTTTTTTTCAGCTTCACGATTTCTCCACGTTCACTCTGCTTTTTGGGCTTAATGTTCGAGACACTACGTCAGTCAGTCAGTGAATACGTCAGTGGTGGAGTTTACCGTCGCGCTTCATCTTCAGAGCGGGGAAATGAAAATATTTTAAATATAACTCCTTTCCCGAAATGAAAACGAGTGGAAATTGAATTCATAAACATCAGTCAGATACTGTCTCCACTGACAAAACTAAATTATAGATTCGATTCTCAGTTAACTTAAAATTAGCTTAAAAAATGAGGATCTTATTAACACTTTCAAAGTGTTATGAACAAAATATACTTTTTTAGAAAAAGCATAAAAATATGAGCGTAGCGCTATTTGAACCCGCGACTCTTGTTTCCCGCCCAAACGCCCTGACCATTAAGCCACATGTACCGGCTACGTCATAATGCTTATACGCTCGACACCAATTATTTATATAGTCAGCTTCTCGAAAGAATGATATGAAAGAAAGAACATAAATAAAATGTAGATATTACTTAGCCATAGCCTGCGAGGCGGCGGCCAGACCCAAACTGTAAATACCGCCCGAGGTGCCTCCCATATCTGCCTCAGCTATTTCTGATAACTCCCATAACACGTTCGAAGGGTATTGTAGTGACGACTTGCTTAAATAGGTGAGGATTGCTGAAATTAATAAATAAACTAATAAATAAATAAATCGTGCGAATTGGGCACAAGTGTACGACTGTAAGCGTGACGGTTGTGATTTCAATTCCCACGACCTGAGTCGATAGAAACGGAGTTTCTTAACAGTAGGTTTCCTTTGCCTACCCTGCTATGTGCGGGATACAGCGTGAAGCTAAAAAAATTAAAATATAAACAAATAACATAAAATTGTGTATTAAGACGCAGAACTCTACTTTAAATTTAATTTTAACAAAAACAAATTAAATACCAGCTATTTTCCTTACAATTGCCAAAATTCTTAATAGTAATCCCGCAATCTCCGTCCCCGCATCCTGAATCCAATTCATTCAGTAGACGTTCCTTAGATCTTACTTGTAAAGCAGCTGACTTTAGACAATTTGATAGTAAATCTTGCTCTGATTTATTTAATGAAGGCCCTGATGTTAACTGGAATATTTAGAAAGCTTTATTTAGCGGCGTGGAGTGCCGCCACTCAACACGCAATGTTTCGAGCGGCGGAAAGTGCGGAACTTCTTAACATTAGGTTTTCTCTGCGTATCCTGCTATTTGTGGGATACAGTGTGAAGCCGAAAAAAAACAATAAGTGTGAACACGCAAAGCTATGGGGTACAAAATTAACAACATTTGTATACGCGATGATTGTAAATTAGACTCTCATTCGTGGGAATATTTATATTTAAAATTATTTTCATTCCTCCGATTTGATATTATAATTTAAGTCGATAAGGAGTTGTTAGAGTCCAACTGTAGTACTTAAATTGCACGATTTGTTTCTATATTTTCGAATTAAAAATTCAATAACAACACACAAAAATATTACATAATTGGCAAAATTCAAATTCGTTATTGCCAGACCAAAAAAATAAATTAAGTATTTCCTGAAATAAAAAAGAAATCGAGACTAAAACATTTTATTCAACTGTAATAATAAATATAACAATCATACTTGCCTTCTTCACATCACTCTGTAACAATGTATCGTCATCTCCATTATCATCATCATCATAATTATCATCTCTCATCGACATGACACCGCCAGTCCACGCCACAGCATCCGTAGGTTCGTCTAACCATTCGAGCCAGATATCGCCATTTTGTTTATTTAAATGTAACAAAGTTATTTGAAAACCGTGCATTTCTAAAGACGTTTTTAAATGACCGGAGTATAAGCGTTCCATTTTTATTTGTTTCTTATCTGTAAAAACACATTTTTAAAGGATTACTTATAATATATTGGTGTTTAGAAATAATAGCATATACCTAAGTATTTCGAGGCTGCAAAGCGACGGTTGTGGGTTCGATCCCCACTCGGGGGAATGAATTATTTATTAATAGTTTCCTTTCTGTCGCCAAGGTAAAAGTCCTGGATTGAGTTCTGCCACCCAATACCTCAAAAATTTCGGCGGAAAGTAGGAAACAGAATATAAGACACTAAGCTACCTCTACTTACTCTTATATGCGAGATACAGCATGAAGCTGATGTAATTTAAGTATATATATTTATTTATTTTTTTACCCTGCAGAATTTAAATCCTCGTCCCAAGAATTTATAGCCAATTTACTTAGACATCTCAATGCCATAATAATGAAAATCAACTATTCTTTTTTTTTTATTTTTTAAGTGATAATAAATGCAAACACAGTATGAAGGTCACTCAAAAATATTTCTTATTTATGGCACATCATTTACGCCTGTTTGAAACAAACATTGTTTACTACTTTAAAATATTATTACGTACTACAATATTATAATATTTCAAAATTTTTACAATACTTCTAGTTAAAGTTTATTATTCTAGTTAAAGTTCAATGACGTCACTTGTTACGAGCATATAGTAAGTACCGTACCATATTTAACACAACTGATTTTACTAAATAATTTTAATAGTCTAGACATTTTTAATATGGGGGAAACTATGACACGAAGCCTACATAGGCCAGCATCCTACCCGGCTATATACAGGATACACCATGAAACTAAAAAAAATAGGTTTTAAAAATAACGGTGAAATGGACTACTAATACCTAAATATTCCTTGATTTCTGCAGCAATAATATTCATTTCCATTAGAGAAGTTCCACCCAAATTATTTATCATGGCCGCAACTCGGTTGCCCACTTTTAGATTCAGATGTTCTACGATCTGTAAAGGTGACATGTTTATTTTTTTAATTGTGAGTTCAATTTTATTCACTTTTTAAAAAAGTATTGTGAGAAATATAATAAAAATATACAATGATTTACTACAACTACACAATGTGCCATGAATTTATTATTATTTTGACAGTCCCCTAAAAATAGCTACAAATTTGAAATAACTTAAAACACAGGGAAATACTAACTTTTTGAAGCAATACGTCGGTAGACAGGTAAATATATAGAATAGAAATAGAAAAAACTTTATTGCACACAAATATAACATATAACACAAAAAGAAACAATACATTTTTATAAAATAGTATGCAAAGGCGGCCTTATTGCTTCAAGCAATCTCTTCCAGGCAACCCTTGTAAAATAAAGGACTAAAAATGAAGAAATGGGAATAACGTTATAGTGCAAAATAAAATACAGTAATAAAATAATAATGAATA
>JAEBDU010012140.1:0-58786 GCA_016802625.1 Heliconius numata
AATTTTATTTATACAAATAATAAGATGACAAGACAAAGATCTCTTATTCAAATAAGATAATTACATACATCTCAGTAAGTAGTGTTTTATTGTCAGTGTTCCAGTTTACTTTTAGATTGCAAAATGGTACATCTATTCCTCTTTGCCATAGCTTACAAATAGTTATTTAGGTGAGTTTTTTTAACTATTTAATTCAGTATATGAATAATACTAATAATAATTTCAATTTTGCTTTGCGAAAGCGGCGTTGAGTTACGCCAAACAACTAACAGTGCATCATATTTTCCGAGAGAAAAGTGCAGAAAAAAATAAAATTTAATTGACAGCAATATACGTATGTCAGTATATTATTATTTATTACATATTGACATAGGTTTATCTATATATGTAAATATATAGGTACTATATTTAATATGTGTATATATCGTACGTGCGACTTCTTGGTGCCATTGATATTTATTATACTGGTATTGTTTTAACACATTGTAGGTGTGGGTTCAGTTCTCAGAGTAAAACAAACTAAAAACGATGAGATGCCACCTACATATATACGATTTTGAATAGACCTTACAGCTTAGTTATTTTTTTATTGGAAGAACCATACGTTCAAAAATAAAATCTTTATATCTGCAATGACTATTGTAAATTAATTAAATAACTTGTTATTTATGTTCATCTAACACATTCTAAAATAAACCAAGACATTTGGGTTTAGTACTTGCTTTTCATTAATTTTACCTCGTAAATCAGTTGAGTTCTGCCACTCAACACGCAATGCCTCCAGAATTCCGCAGAAAGTGGGGATCGGAGTTTCTTAACACTAGGTTCCCTCTGCCTACCCTTCTATGTGCAGGATACAGCGTGAAGTAATTAAATCCAAAATTAGTAATTATTTTTTTATTTTATTTTTTCAAACAAAGTATATCTATTTTAATTGTAAAACATAAATAGATTTTATATGTTAGAAAATAAATAGAATAAGGAAAAAGTTTTTAACATGATATGAATTGATGGCGTTTAATTTTCCTTATATTTTATGGAATCTGATTTTGCAGGTAAAATAACACGTTTATGGACTATCCCGTTTATTAAGTTTATTCTTTATTAAGTCAAAACACGTCGCGTTCGTAACTAAGTATTGTATTTGGAAATTGAGAATGACGAATTTGGCCATAATTTGTATGCGAATGGTAAACACATCTACTATTTTGGAAGAAAGTATCTTTTCACAAAGCCTGTTTTTTTAATAATAGGCTTTTTTTAATGTTATAGTCTCTAACCATCTGTGGGATTGTTTGTAGTCTATAAAGCGTAAAATATTACAATATAGTTCCTTTATATATTTTTTTAATTATTTATTTTTATAACAATTTTAAGTTTATTTCTCTTATATAAAAAAATGTATATTTTGAATGCAATAAATATAGTCAGTCTACTTAAGTAACACAACAATAAACTTTAGAATAATTAAACTTTAATATAAAAATATCTATAAGTTAATTAATGGTAATAATACTTATCTTATAATGTTTGTAAGATGAAAATGAAATTCTCAACAATAAGACGCAACGAGATAACATTGTCTCTAGGTGAAGAACAAATATTACGAAGTACAAAGAATCTATGACAACAAGATCTCAGTACATAGTTTTGAAGGAAAACAAGCCTTTTTTAAATTGGACCTCCTTTATTAATTTAATGATTGATTATATAGGGAAATTCATGTATGGATAGATAGAAATAATATTTAAAAAAATCTATTACTGATTGACCAATAGACAACGTAAATACGAAACTAATCTACTTAGAAAGTTGGCATTTAGTATGTATTTCTAAATTGAAATTCGTACTAGAAGGGGAGAAACAGAATTTTCTAATGTACGTCTTAGCTTCTCATAAACAAAACTACGGGCAACTACTGGTTTAATATATAAAATAAACGGTAATGTAGTATGTATATAAAATAAATACTACGAAACTATTCCAATGAAAAAAAAAACTTAAACCAGCAAAACGCTAGAACAAGAAAGGCACAGACGACGAAGTCTGTGGCACATAGCAACTCAAAAAAAAATTCTAATAAATAGTAAATATTATTATTATAAACCATTCATAGGAAAAACAAAAGATTATAATTCAATAATTCAATAAATAACATTATAAATGTGACAAGTGTTTAGTTACGACATTTTGTTATTTTTTAATTAATTGTTATTGGCTGGTATCAAACATAATTAAAAACGTATTGTTAGAAAATTATAAAAAATTATGTAATTGCAAACTAAATATAATTTGAAATTATTAGTTATTGTTAATTTTAAACTAACAGTAAAATTACTTAAATTAAAAAATATTATTAAATTTATATAGCTTTTTAACCGACTTCTGTAAGAAAAGGAGGTTATCAATTCGACTGTATTTTTTTTTATATAACTATATATAAATTTTAAAGTACAAAAAGTCTGTTTAACATAAAATATGTAAACATCAAATATATACAGGGTGGAATTGTCAGCGCCACTTTAAATGAAACCACAGTTTTAACTACTCTATAAAAGCCTAATATAATTCGGAAAAAAAATAATTCTCAAAAATGAAAAAGTTTTTTTTTCAAACAAAATAAATAATAAAATTATCGTTTTAAAATAAAACGTCATTTGTAAAGTATAACATAGGCACGCACACACTTACCTGTCAAAGCGGCAACGTCGCATACGTATGTGTGCGTGACACGAAATACAGGTATGGTTAAAAATCGTGAAATGAAAAAAAAATCCTACGTCCAAACCGTTGAGGTACCTTGATTATTTTTTTTAGCTCTGCGTTTGAAATATTTTACCCTATATGCAGTTTCAGTAAAAGAAGCGCTGCCTCTTCCACCCTGTATAATATATTTTAAACTAAACTATTAATACAATTTAAACTAATTACCTGCCTAGTAACATAATATTTACCTATTAGTAGGTGTTTATTTATATTCTTTTTCACGTTAAGCATGTTATTCTTCTTTAATAGAATAAGTGCTTACAATTTTATTATTTATTGTTAACGATATTTATAACATTTAACAAGTCATCTTGAGTCGGTATCATAAATCAGTAAACGATTTAATCAAAGCGTGCTAGTGTCATTGTTTAATTCTCAGTGCGCCTTTTCCTTTAGCGGCGGAAACTCGTACGTCGAAATGTCAAACTTCCCGCCATTTTTTGCGTGATTGTGTTTTATTATCTGTTGTTATTCAAGATATTTTTTTTTGACAATAAAGTTTTTAATTTTATTATTATTAATTAAAAATAATAATTTTATGACAAATAGTGATATATTGATAATCATGAAGAAGGTTTGTAATTTTTTGTGGATTTTATCTTACTAATACAAGAGAGAGAATATCGGGTATTAGGTGAGTAGGGTAACTAGTGTTACGGCTTAGTTTAATATTTTTTATCTTCTGACATATTTTCTTTTGCTATTAATCTTAATGACTAAAGAAAATATAAGTAGTATGTTGTTACTGTTTATTTTGTTCTTGGGAAACGTATTTTAATCGGCTATGACTGACATACGAATAAATATATTTATACCAACCTGAGGGCGTGACGCAGCAGCACAAGGGTGTGACTGTAACGCGACGGTTGTGCGTTCGATCCCCACTCGAGGAAATGAAATATTTATTTGTATGTTTCCATTTCTTCGCTCTGGTGTCGAGGCAAAGCGCGGCGTTGACTTCTGCCATTCAACACGAAATGCCTCCAGAATTCGGCAGAAAGTGGGAAATGGAGTGTCTTTACACAAGGTTACCTCTGCTTATCCTGCTGTGTGCGGGATACAGCGTGAAGCTGATTTAATTTAATTTTAATTTTAAAATTTTCTTAAATCTACTGAAATACAATAGTGAAAACTATATTTAAATTGGTTGAGTGGTTTCTAAGTACACAAAATACAAATGTAAAGACAAGAATAGCAAACAGACGAGAATAACATAAAAATATTATTTTTCTGTTTCATTAATAAATGCCCCAATAATAGTTTTCCTCTTATTTTCCATGTACAGACAACTATCAGCTACGATTTTAATTATAAGTATAGAAATGTATTTATTTAATTAAGACGAATTCATTAATTTCTTTCCAAAATGAATTTAAAGGATTACAAAAAAGATATTATCAGGTTGTCAGCTTGCTAAAGGCTTATTGTGGCTCAGGCAGTGGCAGTGTTCATTTATTATATTACGAGTATATCAACAGTATAAAACTTACCGTATCATTTCACGTAAGTGATACTGTATCAAACAATATTTGCATAAAAATTATATTTATATAGATACTAGCGGCCCGCCCGCGGCTTCGCCTGCGTAAACTACGTTATTATTAATTTCTGTCTCCATGAGTACCTACGTCCTATAAGTGACGTTCATGCAAAATTTGAGACTCCTAGCATTTGTAGTAACTAAGTTTCATACAAATTTTTAACCCCTAAACAACCCCTTAGGAGTCGAATATTACAAATTCCCGTCTTAGCAAGCATCTACGTCCTATAAATAACTCCTATACAAAATTTGAGATTCCTAGCACATGTAGTTTCTGAGATTTCGTGATGAGTGAGCGAGTGACCTTTCGATTTTATATATAGGTATAGATAGGTATTATGATAGAGCACAGCTTATTAAAAAATATATTAGTTAAGTAGGTACCTAGTAGATTCTACGTTTTTTATTACAAAGAAGGTTAAATAAGCATTATAAATGCATGTCATTGCTTATTAATGGTTTTTTTTCCTAATTGTAATTAAAAATGACATCTTTCTCAGTTACTAACGAAAGGAAAATATAATTAAATTGTTGTTGACGTTTGTGCATTAACTACAAATAAAAGAAAAAAATCGGACAAGCGCGAGTCAGACTCGTCCACTGAGAGTTCCGTACAAAAAGTGAAAGTCTCGAGATTTTTCTGAAATTCCTCTATAGGTACCTCATTTGAACTAACGGCTTTAATACCAAAATGTTTCCCTTTGAAGGCTATTATTTTTTAGGATTTAATCACAAAAGTATAATTTTCAGATTTTGTAGGTCAACCGGAAGTACCTCATTAATTTTAATTCCCCTTATATATTATTTTAGTAAACGTAGAAATACGATTTTTAGTATATACCGTAGATCTGAGTATATGGTTTGAATTTTAACTCGATATCTGTAGGCGTTCCTGAGATAAAGGCTCTTGACAGACAGACAAACAAATAAACAGACGAATAACAAAATGATCTTATAAGAGTTTCTTTTTTCCTTAAACGATAGGGAAGTCTAAAAAATATTATTCTTGTATATGCAATTTATGTAATGTTTCGTTCTAAAAGCAACAAACAATTATTCATTAACTATGTAAAATATTATTAAAATACATTACATCTATTGGTATTTGTAAAAGTGTTGTATTGGACTGTACTTACGATGGTTGTGGGTTTGATCTCTGTTTGCGGAAATGGTCGAAATTAAAACTATTTTATTTTCCTCATCATTTGCCAAGTCTGCTAAGACAAAGATCATCCACCATGCCTATCCTCCATGCAGGTGAAACGTGAAGCTAACAAAATCGTAAAAGTAAACATTAGATAAAGCAATTAATAAGATAAAAAATATACTTGTTTTTGTAAAGTTTAATGTAAATACCTATGCATACATATATTATAAATGTCTTTTTGTTTATGATATGAATAGAATACTTGATAATTTACATACCTTTCTGGGTATTTGCGAGATATATAATTTTAGATGTTAGGAAAAACCAAACGAAATGTCACATACCTATACTATATTTTTACATCACTTTTGTTATTAATAGTTTATTTGGACATGATAATCAATGTTCAACAGACAAGGAGAACCTAGTGTCAAAACACTGCGTTGCCGAAATTTAACGCAGCAACTTATTATGATAATTAAAAGAAGCTTTAGTGTCTTAATGGTATTAGATATATTATAACTCAAAATTATAGGTACTTTTTTTATGGAGGTTGGATATTAGTCTTGAACAGATATATTCGTGTAATGTTTTTTTTTTATTTTTCAACTGTTGTTAATTTTTGATTAGTAAGTTTTCTGGGGGTGGACACAAAACTATTCTGGGGAAGCACGCCCCCCCTATTTCTACGTCCATTCTGTTGTATCTACTAATATGTTAAAAAAACAAACTATTATATATAATATAAAAAATTTGGTTTATAATAAACGTTTAAAATAAGATCAAACCCCACCCCGCACCCATTCTAACTAATAATGTATTAAATACTACTTAACTCCATTCAATGCTTAGCATTTAACATAAAAACTAAAACAATCATTTACAAGTACATAAGTAGTTTATAACAATACCTACAACATGAACTTCGAACATTACAATAATGATGACTTCATAAATACAACATTTTTTTATTATTATTCAAGAGAAAAACGATATTAAATGAAAATTAACCAAAATAAAAACACTAACAACTTAATTCTACCCTCATTTGTCACCAAATATTTAAGACTAAATGACAGACGCAATAAAGACCAACTGGGTGTATCGAGGCGTGACACCAGCTAACTGCCAACGAGTACGTGGTGGTGGAAGACAGTCATTTCGCTGATTGCTATACCATTATCTTGCTGCTGGCACCAGATCGATCCTATATTTAAGCATGAAGCTGATATGAAACAAAGGCATTGTGATTGTTAATTTTTTGTACTACTAATCTTTTTATATTTTTTATGTTTATATTTTTAAGGTTCCGTAACCGAAGGGCCCCTAAAATATAAAAGTCCATATTATTTTTTTTATAATTTTTGCATGTTTGTATTTTTAAGGTTCCGTAACAAAAGGGTCCCTAAAATGTAAAAGTTCAGACTCCCCAAAAAATTTCTCTCGATACGCTAATGAAACTTGACCCTATTATTAAGACTTCGCTGTCTTTCGTATTCCTAAACGTGAGGTCAGTCGTCGCAAGGCTACAAGTGTGTAAATGTAAACGCTACTGGCTATGGATTCGATTCCCATTTGAGGAATTGAAATATTTATATATAGTTATATTTTCATTTCTTCGCTACAAAATGGTGGCTATAAAAATGGGGAACGAAGTGTCTTAATACTAAGTACCCTCCTAGCGTGTGCGGGATACAACGTGAAGCTGACTTACTACTTTTTTCTAAGCACTAAATTGGTATATCTCAGTAGATACTAAATAAATGATATGATACATAGGCACTGTCTCTAAAACTAAAGACTTGCATATATGTGCATTGAATTGAATCCAACAATACCAAAATAAACTAACAAGAACACCTTACATTACATATGAAATGCATCTGTTACCGTCCGTTAAATACAATGTCCATACAACGTCATAGAAAACTTCAATACTCATAACATTATGCAGTGAAATGTGCATGTATGTGCAATTGTGATGCATAATAAACGGAAATTATAGTTTATCTATCTTTTATGTTGCGAATAAAGCAATTTTATGAGGCAATATTTTCTATAATAGAACCTAAATACGAACAAAAAACTTGAAAAAGAGTTGAAAACGTTAAAAGTCAATAAACGCCATTAATTGGGTGAAAATCAAATCCTGAAAAAGGTAAGAAATATATATAATAAATAAAATAAAACAGGTAATATAAAAATAAAATAAGTTAAATAAAATAGGTTTTAGTAGAAATATAAATAAAATATTGAGACCGTCACGGCACAGCGGCACAAGGGTGTGACTGTAACGCGACGGTTGTGGGTTCGATCCCCACTCGAGCAATTGAAATATTTATTTACGTTTATATTTCCATTTCGTCGATCTGGTGTCGAGGCAAAGCGCGGCGTTGAGTTCTGCCACTCAACACGCAATGCCTCCAAAATTCTACCCTGCCTGCCCTGCTGTGTGCGGGATACAGCGTGAAGCTGAAAGAAAAGCTAGGTTTAAAAAGTGTATACTATACAAATTTTTAGACCAGTTCAATCTTCAATCAATCTTCTTCAGTTTCTATTAACATTTCGTTATATTACAAAACAGCTTACAAATTACAGCTAGTACAAAAGCTTCTATCAAAGTTTTTGTACCCACTTTTTTTCAATAAGACTCTCAGGGGATTACCCGAGAGCTTATTTTTTTGCTGAGAAATATCACACAATAGATATAAACATCTTGGATCTTATTTTTTTATGATGGTTGCTTAGTTCATCATAACTATGATGTCATTTTAAAGAACAGTTATATATGTAAACCATGTGGACCCGTGCGGGGCTACGCCCGCTTGAAATAAAAATGTTAATATAGAAATTGAAAACTAAAGATTCTGTCAGTTCAATAAAACAGTTGTATAAAATAACTGTTACGGCCATTAGCAAATTTGTCGAACTAAATTATTTAAATTGACATAACTTTTTTATTTATGAACCGATTGTAATAAAATAAACCCTATATGTTTTCGGAAGCTTGCCAGAATCCAATAGTGAAAACCGCATCTAAATCGATTAAATCTATTCTGAGATTAGCGATAACAAACGCACAGACAAACAGACAAAATTTTTAAAAATTATTGTTTTGGGTTCTATTAGGTTAATAAAGGTTCCCAATAAATTTTTTTTTTAAATATCTTCCAAGCCACCGACCCTCTTACGATTTAATTATAAGTATAGATATAGATATAGATTAAAGCAAAGCAATTGAGCAATATCAATGTAGATTAAACTTTCATTAAACTATTGGTTTTGCCCAAAAGTAGGTCTCATTTTTAGGGTTCCGTATTTTAAAAATGGAAAATACGGAACCCTTATAGGACCATTTTATTGTCCGTCTATTTACCAGTCAAGATCATTCATTCATCACGAGATCGCCTAGAGATATCAAATATTCATATGTAATGGTTCCTTGAAGCATAAAAAGATACGAGCATTTATGCGTCGTTTTTGCTGTTTTTTGTATGAAATCCGCTGCGTAATCAAAGCCTATTTAAAAGGTACTTCTCGTTGGCCTACAGTTATGAAATCTGGCATGAGGTTAGAACTTACAATACAAATATAGGAAAAAATCGGAAAAGTAAAATTTATAGATATTTCATAGAAAAAAAAAACAATACAATTTTACTATTTTAGTTACTTTCATACAAAATGCACATACCCGCAAACTTAAAAAAAACTTATTAACTTTTGTAAGTTGTTCTACCCATTAATTTACAATCCTGAAATTGGACGATCGTATTGGGCATATAATATAAGATTTTACTTTTTGTTATTATATTAAACTTATTAATATAATTCCTATAAATTACAGATATCCGAAGCCAGCTTCGTAACAAGTGTGGAAGAAGCGAGCCGGACAGACCAATGCACACAGACACCACCCAGCGGGAAGTCCAGGCCGCGGTCTCTGCAGCGATTCAACACTAGCGACCATTTGTACGAAAGGCACAGGCCTTACAAACTGAAGGAATACAGGCCCAAGAGCTTGGGAGTATGCGAGTCATATCAGTGTTTGGGGAAACCGCCCAGCTATGATTGTGGAAGTCAATCTAAGTGAGTGATTGTAAAATGTTTGAATGTAATGTTTTGGCTATTTTAATTTCAATTTTTGAAATTGCTTGGGTCTATGGATTTCAATTCTTAACAAATATATATTGTTAAGTTCAGTTAGTATTAAGACGAGTGTCTTAATATTAGGTTCAAATCCATATAGGGTTAAAATAAAAAAAATCTGCAAACTCAAATAGAGATATTTTAAATATATTCCAAATACAGCATCGAACAACTCTTTAGTAAAGAGAAAAAAAAACTATTATATATATTTACAGCGAATATACGACGTATGTAACAAAAATATTATAATTGTTTTTTTTTTACTTAAAAAGTCTGTTACAAGTTGTGACATTTAAAAGAATTAAAAAATGTAGATATTTTAAAAAAGTATTTTATCTTTCCTAAGTGTAGAATACAACTTTTAAAAGATGAAAATTTAAATAAAACAATAAAATACACATTTATTATTATTAAACCAACATTAAACGTTTATATAGTCATATACAGTTGATAAACAGATAAACTGTAAACATAATAGTAACAGTTTATAGCAGCATGTGCATTGGAGATGTACAATAATTTAAATATTTTAGCAACACGCCCTAAACCTGCACAGAGCGGGGTAGTCAGAGGGAACCTAGTGCTAAGACACTCTGTTCCCCATTTACTGCCAAATTCTGGAAGCATCTTAAGTGCTTTGCAAACATACATTATATGAAAAATTCAGTAGTTAAGGCGGGCGAAGCCGCGAGCGGGTCGCTAGTTGGGTATAAAATGTAAAAAAATAAATTTCGTTCGTGCGAATGGGAATTCGAACCATGTACAATAAGTGTTGATATATTTTAGCAACACGCCTTAATCCTGCACACAACAGGGTAGAGAGAGGGAACCTAGTGTTAAGGCACTCTGATCCCCATTTACTGCCAAATTCTGGAAGCATTGGGTAAAATAAAATGTAAAAAAAACATGTCATTTGCGCGAATGCGAATTCGAACCCACAACCTCACGCGTTTGCAGTTACACTTTGAACCTGCACCACGACTGGTCTCTTGTAAATACTATGTCATAATTTCCCGCAAATCACAAGTAAATGTACATAAGAGAAGTAAATAATTCTCGGTACAACTCGAGAAGCCATTGTTTAAAATTCCCCATTCTTGTTGGTAAGCGTTGCTGACGTTCTTAGTTTATAGCTGTTTTACGAGAATAACGTGTTATTTCATCAAAAAAGCAATTTTGCTTTTAAAAGGCGATTTCGATTTGTGAAATGACAACGCTTTAGAATTGTATTGCTATTTATTTATATGTAATACTAGCGGCCCGCTCGCGGTTTCACCCGCGTGAACTATGTTATTATTAATTTCTGTCTCCATGACTACGTCCTAGTGACGTCTATGTAAAATTTGAGACTCCTAGCATTTGTAGTAACGAAGTTTCACACAAACTTTCGACCCCAAAAACAACCCCTTAGAAGTCGAATATTGCAAATTCCCGTCTTAGCGAGCACCTACGTCCTATAAGTAACTCCTATGTAAAATTTGAGATTCCTAGCACTTGTAGTTTCTGAGATTTCGTGATGAGTGAGTGACCTTTTGATTTTATATATATAGATTTTTCTTCTTGATATATACCACTATAGTATAAAACTTTTCGTTAGTCGTATGTAGTTCTTCTGTTTTGCATATATGTATATTAAGTACATAGTAGAGCAGAGGTACAAACGTGTGACTGTAAACGATAGGTTGTGAGTTCGATTTCTATTCGGGGAAATTAATATTTTCGTTTCTTTGCTATGGTGCCGAGGCAAAGCGCGTCATTGATATCCGCCACTAAACAAACAAGGCTTTTAAAATTCGGTGGAATATACGGAGCAGAGAGTCTGAACACTAGCCTATGCCTACCCTGCTATATGTATGCGGGATACAACGTAAAGCTGAAAAAAATACTGTTGATTTAGACATAATAATGTTTATATAACTTTAATTATTCAATAACAAATAAAATAGTATATATAAATATAATAATAAAAAATATAATTGTCGTGAAATTTATAGCAAATTTTTATCTTATTTTGCCTTAGAGATGTTGACTTAGTATATTTACAATTTTCATAAAACAAAGACATAAAAAAAGATAAAAAACAATTTACATAAAAATAATACCAGGACCAGGTATTAGGTAAATAACATGATGCTAGTTTTAACGTATCTATGTAATTAGTAGGTAGTTAGATATTAAAAAATAAATAACCTTGAATTTCTTTAAATGGAATCTGATAATTTCTTTTACTATGGAATGGCCTACCCGCGGCAGTGTTTCCAGGTCGGTACGATATGGGTACCTTCAAAAAGCGCTTCTATCTCCACCTCAAAGGCCGGCAACGCACCTGTAGCTTCTCTGGTGTTGCACGGGGTCGGGGGCGACGGTGATCACCATCGGGTGACCCGAACGCTCGTTTGCCTTGTCCTTTTTTCCATAAAAAAAAACGTTTAACAAAAGTTTTCATTTGTTTTACTAATTAAATGAAACAAATGATGAATTTAGTTAAATGTTTTTCAATACATATCCTTTGTTTTATTGTTCTAAACTTCCGTAAATGTACCTTAACGAGACCATCTAGGCGCAGCGTATGACAGTAAATGCGGCGGTTATGGGTTCGACTCCAACTGGTAAAAAAAAGTTAGTTTTATTTCCTCGCTCTGGTAATAAAACAAAGCGTTTTTGCGTCACTCAACACGCAATATCTGAAAAATGGTGAAAAGTGTAAAACGGAGTGTCAGAACACTATGTTCTAGGCTGCTACATACACATTATACAGCTGGATAAAAAACATTAATACATTTTCTCAAATTCCAGGGCTAAACCAGCAACAGATAGTCCAACAATCTCAGTGACGCCCCCCCACAGCCTAGAATACGACTGCTTGAAGGGAGGCTGCACCCCCAACGGCAGTGTAACACCTACAGGGATGATTTCCAGCAGATCTGGAGCCACTACTGTATTATTGAGCCCAGGGTACCTGCAGAGCCCTTGCCAATGCAATCAGTCTATAAGGGTGGGTTTTGTTTTTAAATTGTTATGTTATTTTTCTCTATTTATTTATCGATTTTTTAGGCAGAGGGAACCAGTGTTAAGTCCGTTCCCCATTTTCCGCCAAGTTCTAGAGGCAATGTTCTTCACAATGTTAAGTGGTGGTAAATCAACGCCTCGCTTTTCCTCGCCACCAGAGTGAAGAAATAAAAATATTGAATCACCACCACCTCGTTAATGGGTTTTGATTTGACGGCTTATGAGTTTTTGATTTTCACTTGAGGAAATATTTTTTTAAATATATTTATATAGGCAAAACACGGCATTAAGTTCAGCAATTCAACATGCAATGCCTTCAAAATTCAGCAGAAAATGGGGAACGGAGTTTGTTAACACTAGGTTCCCAGGCTATGCGCGGGATCCAGCGTGAAATATATATGTAATATATAAAATTAATTGTTACAGAGTGTTAGTGAAGTAGCACTCGCAATGCCGGCGAACACGTGGAACGAAGAACTCGCGTCGCCGTCCTCACCTGACGGGCTTTCATGGAGAAGATTGCATATGTCTCGAGCCAAGCTCAAAGCTACCGCTACCACTTCTGAATTGTTATCGGGTAGGTATTTCTTTATTTATGGTGTTTTTATTAGAATTTAGTCTACGGATTTTTGCTTGGTCCATGCTGATATAATATATAAATGTAGATGTTATACATATGAGACCTTTCTTTTGAGTTAATGTGTCAATTAATGAAAACCCCATTAAAATCCGTTGGGTAGTTTCTAGCATCATCATTAAATATTATTCCGATTCTCGAACTCTTGCCAAGAATAGATGTTAATTGTGAATAATAAATAGCTTCTTCCTTATTTTTTACATTTTTGAAATGTTAATCCACACTTAGGAAAGGAAAATACTTTTTAGAAAACATATACAAAAACGTAGCCGGATTTGAATCCGCGCCTCTTGGAAACCGTCGAAGGGCTCTGATTAACTAAGCCATACGTTCTCATCGAGCTACGTGAAAATTCAGAGACGCAAATTTTCTATATTATTTATATCTCTAAAAACCTACATCCGCTAAATGTATGTACAGACAGTATTAACTAAAGGTGCATTTATATCATCACAATGAAGTCTATAAATTATTGTTACACTCAATTGTTTATTGTTCTGTTGAAATGACCATAAAAATATATCATTTAATTTAATTATTTTGAATAGTAATTTTTAAGGGTGTGACTGTAAGTAGTACAGGGTGAGTCATATTGAACTTTCCGATTTCAATAAGGTGTGTATTAAAAACAAAGCGACATGCAGTAAAAATTATTTTATTGTTTGAAAGCACATAACATGCAGTTTTAATTTAGTTGGTTTTAAAAATGATATCCTGTAAATGTCTACCTCCATTGACCACACACTGCTGAAGCCTTTCCCGGAAGTTGTCCATTACTCGTCGAGTCATATTCAGCGGAATAGCATTGATTTCTTCCGTGATTGCAGCCTTCAGTTCATCGATGGTTCGGGGACGATGCGTGTACACCTTTTCCTTCAGGTAACCCCAGAGAAAGAAATCGCAGGGGGTTAAATCAGGTGATCTCGGCGGCCACCCAACGTCACCTCGCAAAGAAATGAGATGACCGGGAAACATTTGTCGCAGGATTTCCATTGAACGCCTGGATGTATGGGCTGTAGCACCATCTTGTTGGAACCAGATGTTATCGTTGTCATGATTCTGCGTTAATTCCTCCAATTTCGGTTTCAGAAAAGTTTCAAGCATGTCGCAATACCGAGCAGAGGTAACTGTGACGACTTGACCATCTTCTTCAAAAAAATAGGGACCCCACACACCAAACTCTGCAATAGCGCACCACACTGTCACTCGAGGGCTGTGAAGTGGTCGTTCGTGTAGGTTTCGTGGGTTATTCTCAGCCCAGTATCGAAAATTCTGTTTGTTGACAGTTCCGGCGAGGTGAAAATGTGCCTCATCACTGAAGATCAAAACAGCAGTGCGGGGGATCTGCTGAATGTCGCGGCATAAATTTGTTCGTGTGTCTAAGTCTCTAACTGTTAATTCTTGCACTACCTGAATCTTGTATGGGTGAAATTTAAGGTCTCTATGCAGTATTCTGCGGACACTACTGAAAGATAATCCTAGTGAAGCGGCATGTTTCCGAACAGAACGCCGAGGGGATTGTTGAATTGAAGCCCGCACTCTATCCACGTTTTCCGCTGACGTTGACGTCCTAATTCGGCCTTGTGGTCTTGTTTTTAATGCTGATGATGTTGCTCTAAAATTTGATACCCAATTTCTGATTGTTGGTCCAGTGGGAATGGGATCACGTCGACCAATAGCAAAATGTAAACGGAACGCACGCTGTGTTGTGATCACGGAGCCGCCATTTTTAATAAACTCTTCAACTACGAACGCACGATGTTGTCCCGACCAAGCCATTGCTCACACTAAAACTGCATGTCACGGCGCGTCTAATGACACCATCCCCACCCTTCTACTCCTTCCCTTCTTCGTGCAACGTCCTTCCAAAACCGGAAAGTTCAATATGACTCACCCTGTAGTAGTAGTTTTAGTAGTACTTGTAGTCCGGCAGTTGTGGATTCGATCCCCACTAGGGGAATGAATTATTATTTATTAACAGTTCCATTTCTTCGCTATGGCATCAAGACAAAAGCCAGCATTGATTTGACTTAAAATGTCACAAAAAATCGGCAGAACGTGGGGAACGGAGTGTCTTAACACTAAGTTCCCTCTGCCTACCCCGCTATGAGTGGGATACAGCGTGAAAAACAATGAAAAAAGTAAAATGGCGATATTTCTAATAATATTTAATAACAATCCACAGGTTTCGCGATGGTAGCAATGGTTGAACTCCAGATCAACGAACCCACAAACGTACCAGAATGGCTCTTCGTGATGTTCGCAGTATGCACAACAGTATTAGTTGCTGTTCATATATTTGCGCTGATGATATCCACATATTTATTACCCAACATTGATGCAGTCAGCAAAATGGATATACCTGGGAACCCTGCGTTAGCCTTGAGGGATTCTCCACATGAGAGGATGAGGGGATTCATTGAGTTGGCGTGGGCGTTTAGTACTGTTTTAGGTAAGTACTTTTTTTTCCGTATATAAATTTTGGACAGAGGGAACCTAGTGTTAAGAACTTTTTTCCAATTTTTGAGATATTAGAGTTTGGACTTGAGATAATTCATTCCTTCGAGTAAGAATAGAACCCATGGCCGTAGCGTTTATAGATAGACGCTGTGCCACTATGCCATGATGACCTCCTGTTATGTGTTACGTGTAGAATGGAGTGCCTTGACAGTAGGTTTTCTCTCACTCTCTGCTTACCCTGCTATGAGTGGGAAGTAAAGCGTGAAGCTTAAGATAAATCTTTTATATACATTTAAATTTGTCTTGTTTTTAATTTTTATATACATTTGTTTCAATTATTGTATAGTATAGCTTTTTTTCTTATAAACGTAAAGTTTATCTTACGTCATGTAGGAAATAAATGAGTTGTATGTATGCTTGCTAATTAGTATAGGCGTAATTTTATTTCGTCATTTGTAGATTTTACTTATTAATGTACTGTATGTATTAATATGTTGATGAACAGACGGAAAATTTTTCCCTTATTACTTACTTACTTAGTGCTAAGACACTCCGTTCCCTACTTATCGTTGAGTGGTGTAAATTATCGCCGAATTTTTCTTGTTGCCAAACCGAAGATTATTTTCCTTAATTAAGTTCCAAGAATACGAATACGAATCCACAACCTTCGCGGTTACAGTCACACGCTATGCTGAGTCATTACGGCTTGTTTTATTTTAAAAACCATATAATATTAAAATGTTATCTGTATTTGTATTGACGAAACACTTATATTGCTCGGGTTCATATTTATATTTAAATGCGGTATAATATTTGAGTTTCAACAATGGGTTGTACAACGGTTTAAAATAAATACGCGAGATAATAAAAGCCTTTCATTTTCATAATATGATGATTTTATTGTATCTTTCCCGCTTTATATTGCATACAGCAGGGTAGGCAGAGGTAACCAGTAGTGTTAAGACACTCCGTTCCTTATTTTTTCGCTGCATATTGAAAGCATTGTGTGTTGAATGGCGGAACTCAACACTGCGCTTTTTTGTTATAATTATATTAAATATCTACTAGTTATAAATTACCTTAAATTAGGTATCTATTACGTAAAGCACGTTTGCTTACCTAAATAAAATTACGATTGGCAAAGAGAAATCCATAGAATTTAGGAGAAAGTTGTGATGCAATAGCATATAATGTTTTGATAATATACAGGTGTTAGGTCGGTAGGTACCCTGCTCTGAGAGGGAAGTAGTAAAGCGTGAAGCTTAAGATAAATCTTTTATATACATTTAAAATTATCAATAATTTAAACAATATATTTTTTTTATTATTGTATAGTATAGTTTTTTTTTAACCGATTTCTGTAAGAAAAGGAGGTTATCAATTCGTTTGTATTTTTTTTCCATGTCATGTAGGAAACAAATGAGTTGTAGAGGTATTTAAACAAGAGAGATGTTTTAAAATATGTATATTCGAAATCGATTCTTTAATATTCTATGTTCTATTTTTCCCATTCTATTCTTATTATTTTCTCCATTCTTGTTTGTTCATAAGGGAAATTATTATTTAAATAAGTAGATATTTCAATTGTCATTATAAGAAATTAAAATTACCTATATCTAATTAAGTATATCGATTATTTTACGGTTTGTTTTTAGAGGGAACGAGTCAATTTATAAACTACCTATTCAAATTATTACTTTTGATAGAAGCTATATTCCTTTTTTCGCTCATTATAAGACATTAATTAATCAGTTCAAAAATATTTTAAAAATAAACTTGGCAAATAGCACAGCCGATGAAAGTTTATGAAAGAAGAATTAAAGTCTAATGTACCTATCCTTACTTTAGTTTTCCTATAAAAAAATTGAATTTGAGAATTTAATTTCAGATTTCAAATTCATTTCTTTTCAGGTTTATTTCTGTTCCTCGTAGAAATAGCAATTCTTTGTTGGGTCAAGTTTTGGGATTACTCGTTTGCTGCCGCCACCGCAGCCACCGTTATTGTTATACCAGGTAAGTAATCACAAACCATACTTAATATCATTTACTATTTATTTATTTGAGCTTTACGCTGAATCTCACACATTGCAGGGTAAGCAGAGGGAACCTTGGAATTTTTTGTTCACAATTCACACACTTCCGTCCCCCATTTTCTGCCGAATTTTCAAGTTACTCAATTTTACCTATCCAAGCCTATCTTCTTTACATGGAATCTTTATTTAATGTGTACACTATATCCTTTATTGATATGAAAATAATCTTAACCAATGATAATTCTTCTATATTTTCATGACTGAGCGTATCTTCTCTTCTCTATTTTCAGTATTAATAGTATTTGTGGCGTTCGCAATACATTTCTACCACTCGCTTGTAGTACAAAAGTGCGAAACTTCAGGTCAAGATATCAAACAACTAGAAAATATGAAGAGGGATTTGGACACCGCTACAGTCAAAGTTAATATGTATTAAATTAATATTTAATTCACATGTTTGTATAAATGTATGAAAAACTATTATTAAATTATATGTAAAAATATTTTTTGAATTTGTGTGTTATACCTTGCAACCGCTCTCAAGTCTGAGATCGATCTTGAGAGCCGTTTATAAATAAGGTTCGAAGTGTTTTAGTATATTTTTGTGCTTGTAGGTATAACGTTTATTGTTTTCCAATGTTAGTTAAAGTTTTGGTTAAAATCGATTTCTCAATTAATATATCGATTGTAGGTACATAGATAAAATAAATATTTTAATTAATAAATTGTTACAATTTTTTTTCTCATTATGAAACCAGTGTTTGATAAAAAAACAACGAGTAATAATTACATGATTTTTTACTGCAACAATTTATCTATTATGTCACATGATAATAATATTACAATTTAATTTCAAAATTTCAAGTTAAATATTAAATTTCTTTCAATATCCAAAATTGTTTATTTTTTTATAACATTTAAGTATATTATAATGGAAAAAAAATATGTATGTATACTTAGGTGATATCGATCAGATAAATTTTTTCACGACAATCGAATAATAGAATTAATTATAATTTCAAAATCGATCGATTTATTTTTTATTAAATTATCAATAATAAAAAAAATATTAATATAAGTCTCAAAAGACATTGTGTTATATTTTAATGGACTGATTGTATATATAAAGTTATTATTAGAGTGAAATAATATGAAAGTGGAATATATGCTGTAAGTAGGTATATATAGTTTGCGTACAAATCTGTTTTAATATTTATAAGTAAATAATTATTTTAAACTGGCAATTTGTAACAGAAAAAAAAAAAACAGTAAAATAATAATAAATATAAATATTTATTATTAAATGTGGAATAACATTTTAAAAATGTTAAAAACAAACTATTTATTCTTTGTTATATGTAATTGTTATTATTTGCTTTCACCATTTTGAAAATAGGCACTCTAAATGGCATAACTTTTTTAAAAAACTAAACTTTTGTACTAAATTTATTATGTTATAAATTTGTTAAAGATGCCAACGAGATCTATTTTACTATAAGATTCAATAATTATATTAATAATTTAACATAATCTCATTTATGCTGTATAAAAAAAATTTGAATAAAATAAAACTATTTTCAGATTGCCATTTTTTTAATATGAAGCTTATGTAACTTTTTAAAATTTTTATGTAGCAAGATTTTTCTTAAGCACGTTAGGTTTTCTGATCTTATGCAACGATATGATCTTAATAAGATATTCAAAAGTATGATAAATCCTAAAATTAAATCTGCGCAGCCGTCTACACGACTCTTCAGACCTTCAGAACTTCAGAGTATGTTATCTCAGTAGTAAAAGAGCTTGAACACTACAAAAAAATCGACTTCCAATCCTCCTATGTTCAAATTTTTATACGTTTTTTAAAAAAGGTGTAGAATAACACTTTAAAAATATTAGGAAAACTTATTTTTATATTAAGACTGTAATATTGAATGTAGTTATGATGTACTCAAGAAATATATTATGGACCAATAAGTATATAATACGAATCAGAATCAGTATTTATTGATTTAATATTATTATTTATGTCTTAGGAATGTTAATATTATCATTAAATGTTGTTTATATTGTTATTAATCAACTTTGTAATAAAACGAATTAAAATCTCATCCAACTACTACTGTTTTTTTATTTATTTTACATAGATAAAAATCGAACTGAGAAGCCATTTAGGCATAAAGAAATAACCATTAAAACTAAAAAAAAAGTTTTTAATTCTTTATTTACACCAATCTTTCACTCTCAGTTTCATCTAATTAATAAAAACACATGAGTAACAAAACTTATATATAAAGTGCTAACGTATCAACTTAAATTATTTCACTTTAAAACTAAACATTGACAAAATTTAAAATTATTTCTGAAATTATAATGTCCAAATTACAATAATAATACAAAAGTCAACAGATTAAAAATTACAAATGATAAATAAAATTAAAATTGTATCATTTTATTTCACTATATACGTATATTTCCTTTATAACGCTATTCCGCATATATGTATTATGTCTAAAAGAGCGTAGTGTTAAGACACTCCATTATTCGCCCAAATTCTAGAGAGTGCGTGTGGAGTAGGAAAGTTTAAAAAAGCATTCCCCCAAATGGGAATTGAACGTACGACCATCACATTTACAGTAAGACGCGGTCCCACTGCTCTACAATGGGGTTTAATATATTTCTGTAATATAAATATCAGAATGAATCTAATACAATTATTTCTAATTACAAAATTTCTGAATATGACAACTTTGAACATAAACTTATTTCGTATAATAATTATATATAATTTTTATAGTCATATGAATTATCAATTATCAATATTCCTATTAAATTGTACACTTAATTAAAGCTTATTTTTATATGAAAAACTACAAATATTATACAAATATCAGAATAAATATTATATAGACATCCTTTATTGAGACAGAAATAGATCCTATATATAGTATAGATTTACATTTTGCTGTTCGAGGACGTGGTGGCACATTGTCAGACTATGAACGCGACGGTTAAGAGTTCGTTTGCTTATCATTTACCCACTCTGGTAACCACATAAAGCACACTGTTGCGTTCAGCCACCCTATACGCAATGCCTTGAGAATTGGGAGTCTTGTCTTGACACTAGGTAGTAGGTTCCCTCTGCCTATTATCGTAAAAAGTTGTATAAATTATCATATCTATGTATTAAATATATTCCATTATAAATAGTTTCCAAACAGAAACTTGGTGTTTCATTGAAACACTTGTTTACTGCAAATATTGGCACTAAGCCAGTATGATTTATAAACGGACTTCCTACAATATATACAAAATAATATTTTTCACATTTGTATTTTTACGGTGCCTATAACTATGTTGCAATACATATCAATTAGTAAGATTTTCAATTAACTATTACATTTTTTAGGCAGATGGGATCTGTTGATAAACACTCTGTTTCCTAGGCACTGCCCAACATTTGGAACATTGCATGTTGCACAGAGAATTCAACACCACGCTTTCTCCTCTAATCAGAATGTAGTAATAAAAACAATTTATTTCTCTGAATGGGATTTGAACCTACAAGCGTTTACAGTTTGAAGCAACGCCACAACAGTGTCTATATACTACAGGGTATAAAAATAGTTGATAAATAATTGGCACCTAGGTGAATAAACTAGCACTATTTGACAAGCACTATTTTTTAATAAAGATGTAATAGAAAATGTAAAAAAAAACATACATACAAACCTACAAAAAGTTAATCTTATACCAAAATACTATTAAATGTAGAGTAATTGCAATGTTTTATATTTAACATCAACTCCACTACTGTGTCGAATTCAGTTAGAATTGTTTTCAGCATTGTTCACAGCTTGCTTTTGTCTCTGCAATGCTTTATAAGATTTTAAGAATCGGAACCCTCTGGAAGACTAGCCCACATTCCCCTATTGTTTCTTATGATACCTAAACTCCCCCTTATCAAAAAACTACTCTTAATTCTTATATTGGCTCTGGCCAGTGGTTTTTTCACGCTACATCAAAATTCTTGTACACTTATTACAACTTATTTATATTGTTAGCATAAGATTCAGCTAAATCTAATTCTTCATATATTTTTTGAAAAATATTTTTCTATCCTTGGTGGAATATGTACTTTAAAAATGTTTTAATTTGCTAAAAGATCTGACTGTCTAGATGTACCTATTATCAATTCATATCTAGAACATACTTCAAAGGGGGCACCAGTAGAATCATTTCAAATTTGGTGTTAGTATCGAGAGCCTGCACAGTGAAGGTGAACGTTAAAGCATGTGTAAAGGGCTCCCTTAGTTACACCTACGCTTAGTTCATAAGTCACAGGTACTGCTCTGAGTTCCTAACTCTGCAACGCCATCCTCTCACACTCACGCAATGTTTCCAGGGAATGGTGGGTAGTCTCTCCTCTCACATTTCTATATCCATTCTTGTGTGTTCAGGAACAAGGACACCAATTTTCCTTTTAGGTAACTCTTCAGATTCCTCAGAGTTAGATTTTTCTTTTTCCTCTTTTATTTTTTCTAGTACATTCTCTCTAGGTTTCCATACCACTAGTGACATTTGTGGCTTTTGTAATCTGTAACAATAAATTGAAGTTGAGACTGTTGTAGAACAGCAGGATAGCACCGAACTGTCATGGATTCAATCAGCACTTGTGTAAATAATTAAATCTGAATTATTTACATTTAAAGGACTTTAAATGCAGCTGATTGAGGGCTTGATCTCATGGAAATGAAATATTTGAATTAATATTTTCATTTAGCGTTGTATTGTAATGCCTCCAGAAATCAGAAAAAAATAGGGAAAAGAGTGTCGTAACACTGTGTACCCTCTGCCTACCCTGCTGTGAGCTGTGATCGGGATACAGCATGAAGTTGATTTTTTTTATTTTCCTTTACCAACTCTGGTGGTTATCAACAGAGTAAGGTGTTGAATTCTACCATTCAAATGGATGGAATATGGATAATCAAGTGTCTTAAACATGCTGTGCGGAAATATATTTAAATTCATATTATTTAATATACATAAATATTAAGTTTTAAAATTATTTTTCATTTTCTAATTTTGTTTTATGACTTTTTATTGACCTTTTTCTCTTGTGTCTAATAAAAAACCAAAAAAAATATTAAGGCAGATAGAATTGTTAATACCTTTCAATTAAGGATGCAGGTAAAATGGGTTCATCTTGGACTTTTTTTACATCATCTGAGAGTACAATAGTGTGGCCTTTTAATTTCTCACTCAATGAACTTGTGTCAATACTCATTTCCATTACATCTTCACAGGCTAGTGAGTGTTTAGTATAGTTGGAAGATATGTGAAGTCCACTAAGATGTGCTGCCATTTTTTCCGCAGTTATGAATTGTTTTGCTGGACTGTAATAATTAATATGATAATTATATATGTCATAAAAGTTTGCATTAGACTAGTTGCGGTTTGTATAACACTATGTATAATAAGGATTTTAATCTTATAACAGAGCATACTCATACTTACACTGGAGGTTCAATATCTAAACTCTTCCTTTTACAATGGACTACTTGTGTAGCCTTAGCTTCTGGTGGTTGTGCCGTAAATTGTACTAAATTTGGTGGGGATTGCATACTCCAAGGTATACTTTGAACGTTCCATGGACTGCCTGTTGGTACCGGCATAGTATGAGGTTCCTGAGACCCATGGTTGTAAGAGGCTGATGAAGCCAGGGCTTGTTGTGCGAACATTTGTTTTGCCAGTTCATCTGACTGGCTGTATTGGTAAGGCGGGTATCCGTATATGTTCATTTTTCATAAATAAACTTTAAATATTTCAAATTTCCAGTTTGCCGCGAGTAATATTTCTATAATCAAAAATGAGAAACGCAAAATTCAACGCAAAAATACAGTATAACAACACAAACCACAACTTGAATTTGCTTAACCTGACACTTCTAGAAACAGACAACATATTTATTACATAGTACTACAATAGAAACAAGTGATTTTTGTTGAACAGATTATAAATGATAAAAAACTGTATTAACTAAGTAGAATATTCTAGAATCTGTATTTATCGTTGCTAATTTCCATATATTTTACTATGTTTATATAAATAAACATAATAAAATGTACAATTACAATTTCAATAAAATTTTTTGGAAATAATATTTTATTTGTACGATAGGCAATACAATAGCAATCATAATTTCAATTTATAAACATGTTACATGACATATGTCAGATTCTGCTCGTGATAGTCGTTGATACTTGTTGGGAGTTGCTTCATTGATTGCATTCAACTGTATTTTTTCCCTTTTTAGTTCAATAATCAATTATGATATGCCTTTCACTTTAGTGGAAAACGTGTATTTACTGTAAAAATTGATACATATACGTTTCAAAAGTCGTGGTTACCCTTGATCTCTATATACACAATTTCCGAAATCGTTGCAATGTCTTATAACTGAATTGTGCCATAAAAACAAAAATGGGATTGGATTTTGATGTTTTGGAGTTTTGTAAGAAATTAAGACAAAATAGGCCTCCTCCTTATCAATGTCCTTTGGAAAAATGTGACAAAGTTTATAAGAGCCTGTGTGGCTTACAATATCACTTAGTTAATTACGATCATGACAATCCGACACCGGTAACTCCCGCAATTGCAAGCCACCGCAAGAAGGGAAGAGCCAGGGCCGCAGTGACGACTGGAGATATAGCATTACAGAGTCCTCCTAAGGAAGCGCTAACTTTCGCAGAAGCGCAAAAAGTAGTACAATTTGAGATTGATGGTAAAATCAGTAGAATACCGATAGATCAGCCGTTACCTATTATTTCTTTGGAAGAATGGGAGAAAAAGAATGCGGAGCTTGAGAAACCTTTGCCTTTCGTAGAACCTCCAGCAGAACCTCATGTAAAACTACCGGAAGCTTCTTTTCGTGTAAGTAAATATATATACTTTATAAATTTATTTATTTCAATAAATAATAATAACAATTGAAGCAGTTGTGGTTTAGTGGGATAACATCTTAGTGTAAAAGCATTGGTGGTAGCTTTAATTACTACTTCAGGGATTATGGCATTCAGTTCCACCATTCAAAATGCAATGTTGCAAAAATTTGGTAGAAAAATGGGTATGCAGTGTCTTAACTCTAGCTTCCCCTAGTCTAGCGCTCTGGGATATTGGGGCTATTTGGGATAATAAGTGAAGGTGCTAAAAATTTAAAAATAAAATTTGCAGTTGATACCCGATTATAATGAAAGAGTATGTGATGCACCACCTCGGCCAAATGCTTACATCAGATTCATAGAAAAATCAGCCGAGGAACTGGATGGTGAAGTAGAATATGATGTGGATGAAGAAGATACAGCATGGTTGGCTATCATCAACAAGAATAGAGTTAAACAAGGCTTGCCTCCAGTGTCTGTTGATACATTGGAATTGTTAATGGATAGACTTGAAAAGGAATCATATTTTCAGGTATGTTTGATTTTTATGTTATTAATTTAATTTAATTATTATTAAAATTTAAGTATTAATTTAATTGTGTAATAAATATGTAACATGTCATATATATATTTTTTAATTAAAATAACAAACAAATCCTTAAAAAGGCAATTGATGTGATTCCTATACAATACAGATATAATAATATATATCCAATTTTAAACACTTATACTTATATAAAATAGTATATTTTCTTAGTAATTACATCATATTATAATAGTTTTCCAATTATATTTATTTTATTTTTAACAACAGGCAACTCAAAATGGACAACAAACAGCTGCAACAGTAGACGAAGATGCAGTCTGCTGTATTTGTATGGACGGAGAATGTCAGAACACAAATGTTATTTTATTTTGTGATATGTGTAATCTGGCTGTCCATCAGGATTGTTATGGGGTATAATTGATTTTTAATTACTTAAAAAAAGCATATTCTTAGCATCAATATCATATATCAATTTGAAGAATGTACGTTTTGAACAAGAGATTGTTCAATTTACTTTAGTTTCTCATATCAGTTTTTTTTAAGAATATATATTCTTTTATGGGTTACCATAGGGACCCATGAACTGACAGTACAACCGAAGATCAAATATCTATCTTTTTGACCTTCAGTTACAAAGCTTCTTAAAATTTTTACTTCCACTGCAAAAAGAGTCAAGCTCACTTCACCACCAATTTGGAATAATTCTTAACTTTTTATTAATATCCCTAAAAAAGATAGAAAATTGAGAAAGTGAATGAGAAAACTAGTTTGTATTTTGCATTCTTATTTCCAGGTACCATATATTCCAGAAGGACAATGGCTGTGTAGAAGATGTTTACAATCACCATCACGCCTTGTTAATTGTGTTTTGTGTCCTAATACTGGAGGTAAAATCTTTTTCCAGAATTGGTAAAATACGATGTTTTTTTATATTCCCGTTTTATCCCACATATAGTGGGGTAGGTAAAATGAGTCTAGTGCTAAGTCACTCCGCTCCCCACTTTCCTCTGAATTCTGGAAGCACTCTGATGTTGAGGCCAAGCGCGGCGTTGAGTTCCGTCACTCAACATGCAATGCCTCGAGTGTTTGGCGTCGCTTGGAGTGTCTTAACACCGGGTTTTCTCTGTCTACCTTACTATGTGGGATACAGTGTAAAACTGAATAAGAAGATGTATTTAAGTCAATATTGCAGGTGCTTTCAAGCAAACAGATCAAGGCACGTGGGCGCATGTAGTTTGCGCATTGTGGATACCTGAAGTGCGTTTTGCTAATACTGTGTTTTTGGAACCTATTGGTATGTATTTATTTTGTGTAATACCACTTTGAGTTCTTATTAAATTTAAAGTTGTTAATACTAGGATTATTTGAAACCATAAATTTGTAAAGATAAATATATAGTTGTTTTATTTTTGTTTGAAATATTCTTATAAAATTTTGATCTTGTTGACATATACTTCACATTGAAGTATACTTTTAATTTCGCTCGATATATTTTAAAATGATGTTCCATATATTTATTTAAACAGTTACTCATACAAAAAATATTAAACAATGTCATTATTAATACATAATACATATTTAAAGAAATTTCAAGATTTATTTTCAATGATTTTACCAGATTCAATAGAAATGATACCAGCGGCAAGATGGAAGTTACAGTGTATGGTGTGCAAGCAACGCGGCGCTGGCGCCTGCATACAGTGTCATAGGAGCAATTGTTATTCCGCTTTCCATGTCACTTGCGCTCAACAAGCTGGGTAAATGGTTTCTTTTTTAATTTTCAGATCATTATCCAAACCTAATTCTGTTTCCATAAATTATTAATACATCACAGAAATCTTAAAAGATATAGAAACTAAAACCACAAGGTTTTTTTTTAATATAACAGTTTTTGTTTAATAATTATGATTTTATACTGTGTTGTCAATTTTTTGTTTATTAGGATACAGATTCAGTTTTTTATTTTGTCTCCTCTAAAATTTTCTGTTTCAAAGTTCCCCAACACTTATTCTGCCACTTAATATGCAAATGTCTTAAATTCAGGCGAAAATCAGCGAGTGAAGTGTCCCAACACTAAGTTAGAGAAATACCATAAAAAATAGATATTTAATTGTCAAATTTCCAGATTATACATGAAAATGGAGGCAGCAGGCACGGGGCGGGACCCCAGCCAACCAGTGCAGGTTGCCAAGATGGCATACTGCGATGCTCACACACCAGCTCATATATTACAAGTAATGTTGATTATTTATATTTGTTTTTAGATATTATTTAACTATACTAATGTTATAAAATTTGAAAGTTCAATTGATTGAACAAACTAAGCTCAGGAACTACTGGCCTGAGTTGAAAAATGTTTTTTTCTGTTAATCAACAATTTATCAAGATAGTATATGCTATACATCTTAATGGTTTTAATGTAATCTACTGTAGTAGTGGTTCGAGTTACCTCCAGCAGGTAGAATGTGTCATATGTCATACATAATTTTTAGCCATTTCTAGTTGATCACTAGCTAGTAATCTCACTTACTAACTAGTTTGTTTATTATAGTTTGTTTAATATGTTTCACCTTAAATATATCAAGATCTGATTTTAAATTTTCAGTTGATAAAATTATAAAATGAATTGCTAATTAATTAATCTTATCTCAAAAAGGAAAGAAGAGCACTAGAATCTGAAGGTGACACTAAAACAACAGACCTTACAGCTATCAGGCAAAAGGGTCGTGAGAAAATTAAACAGGTATATTATTATTATTATTATTTTAAATGATTAATAAGCATACAGTTATTTAAAGTTGATTAAAGATATCGTGTATGTAGCAGTTAGTGATAACTGAATCTGAATACAGTAAACTCTCCACTTTTCGTCCAATTGTACGAGGCCGTCGTGGCGCAGCTGCAAAGCGTGTGTCTGTAAAACTTGACGATTCCGATATTGATTCCCACTAGAATCGAACACATCACATCAAACCCACAACCGTCGCGTTACAGTCACACCTTTGTGCCCCTGGGCCACGATGGCCTATTTAATATTATAACGATAAAAAGTGTGGTGTTGAGTTCCCTCACTCAACACATAAAGTCGCAAAAATGAGGGAAAAGCTTTCTGCCTACAATGCTATACCAGTACCGGATTTATTTTGATTCAACGATTTAAAAGTACTTACAAAAGTCTATTCAAATATAGAAATATTTTGATCTATCTATTCTATCCCCAGGCGCGGCGTGTTCTCGCCTTAAAGCGTACATGGGCCCCAGTGGTGCTAGTACCAACTTTACCAGCTGAGCGCGTAGCAGAAGTGGCGCAACTGGCCCACGGCCCACCACCAGCTCGGGCCCAGCTCATGAAACGACTCCTTGCCTATTGGACCCTGAAACGACACAGCCGCAATGGGGTCCCATTATTGAGACGGTTGCAGAGCCTGACCAGCCATCATGGTATGTAGCGTTAGTGTTTTGTCTTATATGAGAAATGTTTTGTTGTGTTTTTTTATTTTAATACTAACGGACCCGCGCGGCTTCATCCGCTTGAACTATGCGAATATTTACTTAATATAATTATGAAAATATATTCAATTATTTTGTGGTGAGTGTTAAAATATACTTAGTATTCGTTTCATAATATTATTTTTAATTCATTTTCAGGTACCAGAGGTATCCAAGATGGCACGGTCAATGTACGCGAACTGTGCAATCAACTTAAATATTGGCAGAGAATACGTCAAGATTTAGAAAGAGCTCGGTACGTAACTATGTTTTTATATTGTTATCATAAATAATTTCTTCGATCTTTGATAAATATATTTTTGATTGTCAATAGATTACTCTGCGAGCTGGTGCGCAAGCGCGAGCGGCTCAAGGCGGAGTACACGCGCGTGTGGGAACGCTGCGTGCTGCACTCGCTGCGGCCCGAGCGCGCCGCGCTGCACAAGCTGCTGCGCCTGTTGCGCCACGCCGACCTCAGCGACGTGTTTACAGAGCCTGTGGACCTGCTTGAGGTGCGTGCGTGCGTGCGTGTGTGGATGTGTGTGCGTGTGTGTGCGTGATCGTGTGTGCTACGCTTCCATTTCATAATCATCTCTTTTGTTTTTTTTTTTCAATCAATTTTACTAATTAGAAAGGATTTTGAGTTTTTTAATTCCGCTCATTCTCTTACATGCCTGAAGAATCGATTAAAAAGAATGCAACAAAAAATTAACGCTCAGTTCTTTTAAAAATATATGGACCAATTGTTTGTTTCAGAGATTGGTTCGTTTTTTCAGTTATATAATAAAACGAACACCTCTACTGCAATGCGATGGTTGTAGATTTGATCCCCACTCGGAAAATGGATTATTATTTATTAATATTTACATTTCTTCGCTCTGTCACCGAGGCAAAAGCTCGACATTGGTTTCCGCCACTCAACACTCAATGCTTGGAAATATTCGGCGAAACTGGAAAACGCCAGTGTCTCAACACTATGTTAAAGTTAAATTATATTACAGGTGCCAGATTACAGTACGATAGTAAAACATCCAATGGATTTGAGCACCATGGGCAAGAAGTTAGACCGAGGTGCATATAAGACGGTAGATGACGTTGAAGCAGACTTCCAGCTCATGATAGATAATTGTCTCACGTATAATAATAAGGATACTGTGTTTTATAAGTAAGTAATATTTGTTAGTATAGATTATTTATAATTTTAGATTTTAAAGTCCTGTAATTGTTAATTCCTTTTGTGGAGAAACTATGTCGGTAATGAAGCGGTCGTCGAACGTTACTTCGTTGATTCAATACAATGTTTCTATTTAAATACAGCGCGTTTGGTGAGTCGTGGTAGTGGTGGTACTGAAGCTAAAGTTAAGCTTATTCTGTCCATACCAGAAGAAAATAATGAAAAGTAAAAAAAATCCTAAAACACAATTAGCATTTACAGCCAACTTCAAAGCAGCCAAGACTCATCAACCGTAGAAACATTAATAAATATTTCTTTTTTAGCTATTAAATAACTAAAATACCTTTAACTACAATAACATTATATTTCTTATTTTAGCCTAATAATAAGAATGCTTACTCACAATTAATATAACTCATTAATACCCACTATTTAAATCAGGGCGGGTATAAAAATGCGTGAACAGTGCGTCCCGATATTCCGTCAGGGGCGCCGCGACGTGATCGAGGCGGGCATGGCGGCGCTGGCGGGGCTCGGGGAGGTGGACGAGAGGCGCTCCAGCTCGGATAGCGACCATACTGCCGGTGAGATTTGATAATCTGCCTTAAAATTCTCTAAATTTATAGATATGTTATAGTTAATTTATAGATACTGTTTTAGGTGAAACTCTTATACTAGATTATTCATGTATATTTCGTTATGTACATTTTTGGTAGGACTTCCCGACGTTTCGAACACGGAAGTGACCACGAAATAATGTTAACAAAATACAAATTCTCCCGAGTATACAATTAACTCCAATTCTTTCCAATGATCTTATAATTGAATGAAATATTTAATTATTTTAATATTTGTATTTATTTGCAGGGTACATACACTATCCCGCACACAGTAGGATACGTAGTGTTAAAATACTCTCTTCCCCCATTTCGCCTAATCCTGGAGCATTGCGCCCTTAACACGCAGTATTTGTTTTTATTTTATTTCCCTCGCTGCGTCGCGCGAGTATTTATAATACAAAATGTTTATTTATGTATTTCTATTTAACTATGCATGCAGGTTAAATCTACTTTATTTATATATGTAACTAGCGGCCCGCTCACGGTTTCACCCGCGTGAACAATGTTATCATTAATTTTTGTCTCCATGACTACGTCTTAGTGACGTCTATGCAAAATTTGAGACTCCTAGCATTTGTAGTAACGAAGTTTCATACAAACTTTCGACCCCAAAAACAACCCCTTAGAAGTCGAATATTGCAAATTCCCGTCTTAGCGAGTACCTACGTCCTACAAGTAACTCCTATGAAAAATTTGAGATTCCTAGCACTTGTAGTTTCTGAGATTTCGTGATGAGTGAGTGACCTTTCGATTTTATATATATAGATAAATGTTTCAGAGACTCGCAGTGAACGAGAAGCATCTGTGGCTCGCAGTGAGAGACGTCAACCAAGCGTTCGTGGGGATACAGATGATGAAAATAATACGGTATGTATTGTGTTAATTATGGTATTTGGCAATAAACTGGACAGCGTGATGCTAAAAAAACTTAACTATTATGCACACTATTGCAGATGTTTTTAGTTTGATATACATTATCCTAGTTAAATCCCAGATGGGGATTTTGAAAATCTTTTTGTAATGTATTTATATTAAACAGGAATTTTCATATATTTTTGTATATTAGAATAATTGAAAGATAGACCTAGAACTCCATTAATTTATTTTTTTCATAGACCTTTTTACAGACGTTGCAATTATTGTAATAAATTAACTTTAATTTATATAATTTCAGAGAGACGATTCCCCTTCAAAAGGCAAAGTGAACAGAAACTGGTGGAGAGGCAGAGGCAGAGGTCGTGGGAGGCGAGGCCGTCGCGGACGGGGGCGCGCCTCGCAATCTACACCGCGACAGCCGAGAGAGATAGGTAGTGTTTTACTATGGGATTTATTGTGATATGTAAACGGTGTTACTACAAATAAATAAAATCAGCTTCACGCTGTATCCCGCACACAGCAGGGTAGGTAGAGGGGACACTTGGTCCCCGGTTAAGACACTCCGTGCCCCACTTTCCGCCGAATTCCGGAGGTGTGTGTTGAGTGGTAGAAATCAACACGACAATCATGTACAAGTTTTTATTACAGACACACCCACAACAGATTCAGAAACGCCCATAATACCTAAGAAAACAGTGGAACGCACCCAAAAGTTGGCGACCCCAGAGAAATCACCTTCGAAACAACCAGAATCTAGTACCAGTACAAGCACTAGTGGTAATTATTTCCTTATAAATATCTATTTTCTTTGTCTATTTTCTTTTTAGTTTTATGCGCATATCTTGTATGTATGTATGTAATATTCTTTATTATATCATATCTCCAGAATCGCTAAACGGATTTACATAATTGAAATATCATTACAAGATACGCGCGAAAAACATAACCCTTCCCTAGCCTAGTCGGGAAAAATTATTAAAAATAATAATTAATAAATTATAATCCACAGGTCTGGGTCTACTGGGAGGTCTGAGGAAACCGACTTTATTAGTGTCGCCCTCTACACTCGCGACGCCACCTAAGAGTTTTGGATCTGATGGTAATACTTTTGTGTTATATTTATATATGTAGTAAATTAAAAAGTATTTAGTATTGATGACATATATTATGTGTCTTGAGATAAAAATAATATATATTTAGCACGGCGTTGAGATCCACCACAATGCCTCAAAAAATGCGGAATATGAAGAACAGAATGTCTCAAAACTGGGGTTCCTCTGCGTTCCCTGCTTTATGCTGGAAACATCGTGGATAAAGTAAATTAATATAAAAAAAATACTTTAAATTTACAGCAACACTACCAACACTCTCAGCAAGTATGGGGAGGGCGAATCTAGAAACTTCTCCCAGAAAGAAAGGGCGAGGAAGACCGCGGAAACAAGATAAAGATAAGTATGTACCATCTCATTTCACTTTAGTCACGGACTACCACAAAGTGTTTAAACGTTGGGTTTCCAATTATAATTAGAAATAAATATTTCATATACTTTTATTTCGTTATTAAAATAATCCTTTTAACAAATATATTGTTTTATATAGAAATATAGGTGAACCTAGTGGAGAGGGTGCGGGGGTTCCCAGCAGTGCTTCCTTCTTACAGTACCGCGGCCCGCCCGGGGAAGTCGGCTCTGATAGTGATCTTGCCTTGTCCAGGTAAATCTAATACTTTTGGAAATATATATTATGGTTTTTAACAAATTATTCATGTTGTTATTTTTCCAAGATGCATCGGTTTAAATTGCTACTATAATTTTTTTATTAATTTCTTCTTTTGATGAACTTACATTTACGGCACTTCGTTCCACACTTTCCGCCGATTTTTCAAGGCATTGCGTGTTAAGTGATGAATCTCTACGCTGCGTTTTGCCTTATTTAATTGACAGAGTAAAGAAATGAAAATATTGCATTTATTGCCCCCGAGTGAGAATCGAACCCACTACCGTCGCGTCTATATCTTGTGTGTATTGTTGTGTACATGGTGTTATGCTTGTGCCTCTGCGCCACTACGACTTTAATACATAAATATAATATTTTATATTTTTCCATACAAAACAGATCATCGAGCAGTAGTTCGGTGTGGTCGCAGTCTTGCTCCTCATGCACACACTATGATGATGAAAATGCTTCAGACCACTCGTGTTCGTTCAGCTCTAGTGATGGGTGAGATAACAATTTTTTAATAGCTTTGTTTTATAATTTTTTTATGCTAATTGTTTTAATAATATTAATGAAAAATAGTCATACCAATGATAATAATTTGTTTTTATTTTTTGAAAATATTTTTTAGGCACTATAAACTTGTTGGTAATAAGAAATAAATATGTTCTATTTGAGAACTTGCATCTAAATATTTACTTAGTGGTTAATCTAACAAGTAATAATAAATAATAATAATTTCCATTCCAGATCAAGTTACAATGAGACAATGGATTCAACGGTAGAGGGTAGCGGGCCAGAACCCAGAAGGCGTGGACGACGTGCCGCCGACGTTACTGAACCTCCTACTACCCCTGTTAAGGTATGAAATATTTTGAAGTTTCACACTGCATCTCTCATATAACAAGGTAGAAGGTACCCAGTGCTAAGATGCGATAGATCTTTGATTCGCGGTGTCGCCAGAGTTAATGCTCCTAAATGTCTATGAATAATCATTAAAAAGTAAAAGTAATAATCGTGTAAATGATTTTAATGTATATGACAATTAATTTTTTTTATCAAATTGTGGTGTCTTTATGTCTTCTAAACCATTCTATGTCTGTGGTTATATTCTTAAAAATATGTGTTTAAAAATATCATAAATATCGATGAATAGTTTACGCGTAACAAACAAACGAACTCACTATGACACACACTTTTATATATTATAATTGATTTAATTATTTCCCAGTGTCGTGGCACGAGATCGTCAACGTCCAAAACACCAGTGAAAGCTACACAGTCTGATATACAGCTGGAGCCATTACAACTAGTTTGGGCGAAATGCAGGTATAAAAACAAAAAATAGTATCTAAACTCGAAGACATTTATTAAAATAGTAAAAAACGACGAAAGACAGTTCTATTTTTTATTTAATTATGTAAAATTTAATAATATTACGCATTCTAAAATAAATGCCAGAGCAGCTTCTGACGATCAATTCAACTGTATTTTTATAGTCTCTCTCGTCGTTCATAAGTAAAATTATACATATTGTGTGTCTCATTATATTTTTTTATATTACAGAGGCTACCCCTGGTACCCAGCTTTAATAATTGATCCAAAAATGCCAAAAGGATATATCTACAATGGAGTACCTCTACCCGTTCCGCCTCAAGATGTGTTAAATCTCAAGAAAAACTACGCCCATGAACCCATTCTATACTTAGTATTATTCTTCGATGTAAAAAGAACATGGCAATGGTTGCCACCAAATAAATTAGAATCTTTAGGCATAGATAAAGCCTTAGATCAAGCTAAGTTAATAGAATCAAGGAAACCAACTGATCGTAAAGCTGTCAAAAAGGCATACGGTGATGCAATGCAGTTTAGAAAACAAGTGGACGGCGATAAATGACACAGGTTTAGATATCGGTCCAAGAGACCGGCTAGGAATAGAGCTTTCAGCTTTGGGACCTTCTCCATGATGCATATTCGTACTCCAGAAACTACTGATACTAGTGATTAGTTGAATAATTGTTATACCTCCTATGTATAGTACGGTCGATAAGTTGTGGCTGCTCTGTTGGGTAATTAGTTTTCTGGTTATTTAATTTTTGCGCATTGTTCACTTGGGAAGAAAATTATAAAAACTAAGAATAATTCTAAAATCAAATCTGTAAAGTCATCACAGCTAACTTCAGCGCGGCCACAACTCATTGATCATACTGTATTTACCATAATAGTGCAGCTTACAAAACAAGTGTTTATATATCAGTCCAAAAGACCGGCGAGGAACATAACGTTCAGCTTTAGGACCTCTATGAATCTCCTGAAACTACTGATTATTATTTAATAAAATATAATGAATTGGTTTTTTTAAGTCTTTTTGAAGTGTTTTTGACTTTTTTTACTTGGAGTGATTTTTTTAATGTATTATACAAACAACTAAATAAGCATTTAATGCTTAAATAACTTCTTTCTATATTTACTTATACATATATTTAGATCTATTATTATATTGAAATTACTATTTATATAAAATGGAATAAAATAATGTCTAGAAATTGATAATATCTGGATATTCAAAATTTAAATACTCTTATTGCCATAATTATTACTAGTGAATGTATATGTATTATCATACATGAAAAATATTATTGAAAGTAGGATATAATATTTTAAAATGGAATTCTTGTGCATATATCCATTCAGATTAAAGTATATCAATAAGTATGTTTATATATACTTTAAAATTGCTTAGTACTTTTAGTAACATTAGGGGTCGTCATGGCACAGTCTTGCTATAAACGCGACGGTTGTGAATTCAATTCTCATTTTGGAAAAGAATTACTGTCATTTCCTCGCTCTTGTACCTGGTACTGTACTCAAAACTCTGGAATATTGGGTGGTGCATGGGAAATGGAGTTAGTTAACCCCCGGGTTCATTGGTTCCCCCTGCATACCCTGCTATATGTGGCTAAAAAGATTAAATTAGATTTTTTTTGCTTCAAACTGTATCAAGAATATAGCAGGGTATGCAGAAAGACCTAGTGTTAAAACAGTTTTAAAACAGACCATTCTCATTAAGCATCCTCACTTTCTGTTGAATTATGGAGGCATGTTGAGTAGGAATTGAAATTATAACCTGTTGCATTTACAGTCATATGTTTGTGCCCTTGCGTCACTGCTTGCCTCCTATTATAAAAGAACAACATATAATATTGTCTTTATATTAAGTATTAACATTGGAAAAATTAATAAAAACTAATAAATATAGTAGTAGTATTACATATAGCAAGTGAAAATTGTAAATTAACTATGTATATAATATTATTTGTATATTATATAATAGAGAAATAGTTTCGAGTTACATAAATATCTCTTATGATGGGAATGAAGTAAAATATTTATGTATTTGTCGTGAAAAGGCCAATTTTGTATTTTAGTAAACTTATTAATTATATCTGACTGTGACACTCACAACAACTGAACGACTGTGACAAAAGCTGAGCCATTCTGCATTCAGCAGCACAAGGGTTGTGGGTTAATTCCCGATTCAGGAGAATGAATTATTTTTTATTTCCTCTCTCTACTAACAAGACAAAGTGCTGCATTTAGTTCTGCCACTTCACACAATTTTTCGAAAATTAAGTAATATATGAGGATAATACAGCGTGAAGTTAAAAAGATTAATAAATTACTTAGATTGAGAAGTTCCAATACCGCAGGTAATGTATATATCATATTTATAAGTAAACAAAGAAATGTAAGGCTAGATTTATTTATTTGTCAAACTTTAACAACTTTTTGCTTTTTGATTTTCACTTATAAGTGTTAAATACTTTTGTGTTGTTTGTGTCAAATAAAATATTTGAATCCATTGTTGTTTTCTTTGTAATTCAATTTTTTACTTTATTTTTTAGTTGATTCAATAAGCTGCACATTTTTTATTACTGATTTCATACTTTGAATTGAATATAGTAGTAGAGAGAACCTAGTGTTATGACACTATTTTCTGGTTTTCACTTAAACATTGCCAACCCTGCATTATTGTAAATATCATGATGAATGTTAGAAGTCTATGCCACACTTTATATTTATATTTTACCTACCCGGTGTAAGTTGTCATCTATCCATATATGGGTTAATCAAATTGATAATGTCATGTGAAGCAATCTATTATTATTTATTCTTTAATTTAAACATATTTTATAACAATTGACTAATTAATAATGTTTGTCCCATTCATATAGTTTTCCTGGAGTTGGTCTCACATTTGCTGCAGATTTTGGAGTACTGAAAAAAAGAAATGTTTTTTAAAGAAGAATAGTGATAAAACAATTAATTGTCTACTTTTTGACAAATTTTGAGCTATTGTTTTGCCAGAATGATAAAATGAGAAAAATTCCAAAATATATAATGAACAATATTATGTAGTTTTTAGACATTCATTATTTCAATCAGATTTTTCTAGTTTATATGAAACAAGATGTATGTGAATTATCTTACTCTTTATCAGCACTGCTGTCTGCAAGCTGTTGCTGTGTCACCGACACAGGTGGGATGACTTCACGTCGACCATCTCGAGTATAGTAGTAATTATGAGCATGCCTAGAAATAAAATAATCTAAATAAGAATTACTGTGAAATATTACTAGAATTAATAATTTTTGTTATTAAAACGTACTTATGGGTAGCTCCATCGGGAATTTGAGGTGGAGGTTGGGTCCTGGCGGCTACAAGAGGCTCGAATCTCAGGGCATTCGTATGTTTTCTCTAATAAACAATTATATATAGTATTATTTATCAATAAGTGAAAGGTAATACAGAAACTATATGTTTATAGTTAGGTTACATAACATGTAGGATAAAATTTAAATCAATACTTACACCAAGGAGAAAATTTCGGAATGCCTGTAAGACAGGTGAAATGTCCCTCAAAGGAACTTTACCCATTTTTGGTATTATAATAATTTGTTTTGCGACAAAAATTAAATTGTATTTATATTTATTAGAATGTCATTCGATGACATCTGTCGACTTCGTCGTTTAATTTTTAAAATGTCACAATTTGACATATAGTTTTCGTCCATTATTATTATTTATTAACTTGTTTTTAATAAAATATAATTTACCCATTAAAATGGTACAGTACTTTGCATGTGTAAACGCAGTAGTTGTGGATACAATTCTTAGTTGTGGAAATAATTATATTTATTTCCAAGCACTGACAGACGTTTCTTAATATTTAATTACGTCATGTAACACGCAGTGTCCCAAAAATTCAGTGGAAAGTGGGAACTTTTGTTCATAATTTAAATATTTGTTAATAAGTTATGTTCATAAAATACCTTCGCAAATAATATATAATTTTAAAACAAATTTGATTTGACACGATGGTGGATAGGAATCATTTTCAGATCACCTATTCTTTTAAAATTATCATCTAAGGTAAATCAGTGACACTTCTAAACTCTAATAAATTACAAGCGTCTATTAAACGTAATATACTAAAACTACATGTAGTATCTGACAAGAACCACTTTAATTAACTAATGTATAAAAAAAAGTATTATTTGCACCTAATATGTTCATAAGTTCTTATAGTTTATAGGTTTATATTTAAGGGAGTTAAAACCATGCTAATTTGCACCTTATTTGCCTAATAACTCGTAAAATAAAAAATGTCTGGCTGACTATTGACTCCCTCTCTACTAGACCAGTGGTGCCCAGGGTCAGAAGCGTCTGGCTAGAAAAAATAATACTAAACTTTCTCATTGTTGATATATATATATGTAAAAACCACAGTTCTTTCAAGACTTACTTCGCTCGTTATGCTGATAAAAAAATCTGTACAGCGAGCGAAGTAAGTGAAATTGTAAATCAAAGCGATCAGAGGGCGAAACCTGTTACTTACAGTACTGACAACAAGTTCTGCTCGCCCTGAAGTAAGGTTTTCTAAACTTTTGCGCATTGTTCATTCAAAACAAAACTAATAATCACAAGTATTAAAAATACTAAAATTGAATTTGCGCAGCCATTTAACTCGTTTCCGCTCGACGGCCGCAACCCGAGGTTCGATTCCCGCAGGGGGAGCCCTTACAGTCGTCGACTTCCTCACAGGCAGCCACTTAGTGCTTGCATTTCTTCAGGGACAGAGTACCCTTCCCTATCCAACCGGTGTCGCTGTAAAAGCCAATAGGGCCTGGCCTAACAGCATTAACCTCACGTTCGAAAAAAGCCATTTAACTTCGAGGCGGCTACGGCTTCTTGACCATACTGTACTAAATATACTTTATTTAAATTGCATGATTCTGGTATGCAATATAAACGGTACGGTATGTTTTAGGACCAAAAAAGTGTTAAGAAGTCACTACTTTTCACTTCTTTCCCTTGTAAATATGCTAAAGGAAATAAAAAGAAACCATAATATAAATAACTGTATTATATAATAAAATAAGCTTAAGTTTATTTACAATAAGTTGTTATTAATAATATCTAATATTAGTTACAAATTAAATTGTTTTACTTATAATTACAGCTATACAATTATTCTATACATATTTTTACATAAAAATTTGACAAATTTGAAGAGATTTCGCTCCATTAGTTAGCGTTAGTATTCCATTGTGATTGTTTTCGTTTTGAGGTATTCGTTTAGCGCTTCTTGTCCTGTAAATAAATGATAGTAATTTTTTTATTTTTGTTTATAATTTAAATAATATGAATAATGTTTTAACAAATAGTCAGTGTTGCTTTCAACGTAATTATTTTTAGGTTCATACTGTATCTTGCACATAGGAGGGTAGGCAGAAAAAACCTGGCAACCCAGTGTTAAGCCACTATCGTTACCGGAGCGAGGAATTAAAAATATTCACAAATCACTTTTTGAGTGGGAAATCAAACCCACAGCCTGTCGCAACTTGTTACAGGCACACGCTTGTGCTATTACGCCACGACTGGCCTATATCAATTTTTATTTATTCCCATTAAATTTATATTTTTTGGACTTATTCACTCATAAATATTTTATTATTTTTCAGGAAAAACATTTAAACTTCAAGTACTACGAGTATTGTTAACTAATTTTCCATGAAAACTAAAACAACCTACGGATATAAAAGATATTTTAACATACCCAAATCCTTTCCAAATCCAGATTGCTTGAACCCTCCAAAAGGCGCAGCTACATCTGTCTTATTATACGTATTAACGAATACAGTGCCAGCCTCGATGCGTTCAGCAAAACGCAAAGCACGCGATATGTCACGGGTGAACACGCCGCTAGCGAGACCGTACTCCGTGTTGTTAGCACGGCGGATCACGTCGTCGATGTTTCTGATTAAAAAAATGGTTTTATATTTCTTTTCTTTTCAGCTTCACGGTGTATCCCGCACAGAGCAGGGTAGGCAGAGGGAACCTACTGTGAAACTCTCCGCTTCCTATTTTCCGCCGACTTCTGGAGGCATTGCGTGTGAGTGACAGTAGAGTGAGTAGCGTGATGGAGAGTCACTATTTGTTGGATTCAAAGTTCAAAATTCTGGTCATCTTATGAAATAGACTCAAATGTCTCATTTGTATTTAATAAGTTTGGGAAACATTGCTCAAATTGCTAATATTATTGTTATATCTAAACAGGTAAATAATAATATATACTACAAATAAAATACAAAAATATCATCAAAACTACTTACTTGCTGCTAAACTTGCTAATAATCATAATAGGCCCAAAAGATTCTTCTTTGGCGAGGAACATGTCATCAGTGACGTTCGTGAAGATGGTGGGGGTGAAGAAGTATCCAGGACGGTCTACACGCTTGCCACCATAGACGAGCTTGGCACCCTCTTTGACACCACGCTCACAGAACTGCGTATACAAATTATAAGAATGTGTTTTTATTTATAATTAAAATTCTCTTAAATACGATGGAGCATGATTATCTGATGAAACGCTTTAACATCTAGCACTAATATTAATTCATACATTATTGAATGACGGTGGTTTTTGTAACTATTTTAATTGGTAAAAAAGTCGTTGAATGGAAAATATAAAACTTTTTAAATAGTGTTATCATATATGAAATAATTAAAAATTGGGCCGTCTTGATGCAAAACAAAACAATGCGTAAACAACACGGTTTTGAGTTACATTTCCACTAAAGAAAACACATGAACATTAAGGAATGGAGTACCTTACTTAGTGTAGGTTCTTTTTGTTTAAACTACAATATTCTGGAGTATATGAAGTTAAAAGAAAAGAATAGATAAAAATCAAATGATACCTCAATGAGTTTATCCATATGCGCTTTATGGTTCTGAGGTCCATGTGCTGTCCCTCTGTTCAAGGGATCTCCTATGCTCATTTTTTTCGTCTCTTCTATAACTCTTCTCAAAAACTCATCATGGATCCTCTCCTCAACGAAAAGCCGTCCAGCGGCTATGCAGTTCTCACCTTTGTTAAAAAATACTGATGCCATACCCTGAAATGAAGAAAAAAACTTGCATTAAATATTGATCCCATATTTGATCATTGTACATTTTTTTTCCTAGTCAATAGTAGTAATATTAATATACTAATAATAATCCTTACATTTCTCACAGCTTTATCTAGTTCACAGTCTTCAAATATCACCAATGGCGACTTGCCTCCCAGTTCTAAAGACACCTTCTTCATGTTTGATACAGCACAAGACTTCATTATGGTTTGGCCTGAAAACGAAAAATAAAATAAAGATGCGATTTTATTAATTTTTAATAGGTTTTTTTAATAATTCATTTAAAGTCATTGTAATCTATATACAGTACGGGCAACAAGCCGTGGCCGCCCTAAAGTTGTCTGAACATTGCGCATTGTTCCTTTGGGAAGAAAATAATCAAATAATCAGAAACTGCGCAGCCATCTAGTGCTAACTTCAGGATGGTATAAAATTAACCAACTTACACAAATTTTTTTAAAAATTTAGTGGTCCAAAGGTGACGCGGTTTATTGTAATTTTTTTTTTCTATTGCATATTATACTGACCTATTTCAGTGCTTCCTGTGAATCCTAGTTTCCTAACAAGAGGATGGTCAGCGAGGGCCTGTCCACAGAGCGCGCCGCTACCGGGCAGAATGTTGACAACACCACGGGGAATACCCGCGAGGACGCACAGCTCCGCGAACTTGAGGGCTGTTAGTGGGCATACCTGTAGAAATGATATCAAGTTTAATAAGCTTTTTTTAGCGTCGTCCTAGATACCGCAGGGTAGGCAGAGAGAACCTGGTTTTAAGACACTCCATTTTCCATATTCCGCCGAATAAGTTAGGTTAGTTAGTTTTGTAAGTTAAGTTTAAAGACAGTACGTTGGATACTATTGTACTGAATTTTTTATTACATATTTTTTCGGATGCTTCAAAAAAAAGGAAAAATAGCTGTGATAAGGTACATATATGGTTAGTTGCATTGAATGCTATAGATTCATATAAATTCATATAAATTTTATATAATCTAGTTCTTTCATATAGATTCATATTATTTTTTCTGTCCACGTCCTTTTTTTTAATATTCAAAAAATTCTATAAAAACTTACCGCAGCCGGTTTCATAACAACAGTGTTGCCAGCCGCCAGACACGCAGCCATTTTCCACGACAGCATCATAAGAGGGTAGTTCCATGGTGTGATCAAGGCGCAAACTCCTATAGGTTCCTTCTTGGTTATTGTTAAATTCCTATTAGGTCTAGCGTGATTTATAGGTATGGTGGCTCCTTGGATCTTGTCGCACCAGCCAGCGAAGTATCGCCAGGTTTCTATGGACATGCCTATATGTGTTTTTAAAGCTAGAGTGTATACTGCCCCCGAGTCTATTGATTCTATTGTGGCTAACTCCTCTTTGTGCTGTTCCATTAAATCTGCCAACCTGTTAAAGATATAAAAGTTAGAATTTAAGCATTTTAGAATTTCCTCTCACAATTTCTTATTCTCAACGTATTTAGATAAATTAAACTGAGAATTGGGAAACTAGTGAATTTTAGAGTAAAATGATACTCTAAAATCTTGACAGTTCTTTGCTTCTAACTTCATATTAGTATGTGTTTATTAAAGAAAATAATCACTTATTAATCTAAAATTTATATTTTGGTAATTTTTATCGGTAATTCATCAATGACTTGGGACTTCTAAAAACATAAAACATTGAAAACAACTTACTTGAATAATAACTGTCCTCTTTCTCTTGCACTGATTTTCGACCATTCACCTTCCTCAAACGCGACTTGTGCCGCTTTTACCGCCTTATCTACATCTGTTTTCGATGCACTCTGAACTTTACAAATGACAGACTCATCTGTAGGATTTATTAAAGTTAAAGTTTTACCACTATCCGAATTCACAAATTCTCCATTAATAAATAATTGCGTTGGAAATTTTATTTTCATTTTATTAACTTTTAGTTCTACACCTTCATATACAACATCTTTGCTAGCAGAACCTCCACGGGTTTTTAATATGGCCATAGCATAAAACTCTTCGAATGTTGTATTCATATAAACATCTTCATTTTGTAATTCTAAATTGGCTATATCTTTTACTTCCTCCACCAATCTCACTACATCCATGGAACCAGCACCTGATGCAAAGAAGTCCGTATCATTATCTATATCTATTCTCAGTATTGCTTTCCAAATGTCGCGAACATTTTCTATGAACTGCTTCTCTTCGGCCGACAGTTCGAGGGATACTTTGTTTTCTGTTGACTTGAAGAAGTTCTGGGCGTTGATCATTTTGCCGTTTACTTTAAGTCTTTGGATATTTAACTGGAAATAATTAAATTTAATTAGTTATAATGTTTAGGCATAATTAATATAATTACTCACATTATTGACACTGTATATATTAAATAGACTTAAACAAATATTAATAAAATTGGGAGAGGTAGTGTTTTTAATGAAATTTTGATATAATAAGTAATTTGTAAAATTTACTACCAACCTTAACTCCATCATTAGCTGTAATCAATAACCCAGCATCATGTACAACAGCTGGTTTCGAAAGTCCCGGTATATATATTTTGTCACCTTCACTCTCATACTCTCCTTCCCATAGAGATGAACCGAAGAACTTAATTTCAATGTTAGCGTCACTGGTGTCGTCAATGCCGGTTTTGGTTTGTGGTTTTATGGACGTGGTGGCACCAGGCGAGGAGTCTAAGCCTCTTATGAAGTTGTGCAGCGCCAGACCGTCTTTTGACCAGTCGATCTAGAAAATTAGAAGAAGAATTTTTTTTGTAGAGTAATTTATGTTTACATATATAAAATATATCTTATATATTCTCTTATATTTATATTTTCATTAAAAAGTTATATTGTGGGATAAGCAAAAACTCGACAATATAATGGAAGATAAAATATCTTGCGAGTGGATACAGTGAGGATAATCTCGCAAAACCAATGATAACATCATCATCATCATCCTTAAATACAACTTAAAAATATCTCAAAAACGCCGTATTGAATTATAAAAAAATATCCTAGTGATATTTAAGTAAATCATAAAATAGTACAGTTTTAATAAAACAACTTGAAAATATTACGATTTTCTAGTACCTACTATATTTAAATTAAATAAATAAATACAACCAACTAAATAGTAAATTTTGTATAAAATTCCTTCATTTTCTATCATAATAAATGTAAAATAAGTTTTTTATATAAATCAATTATTACTGTTTAGGTCGTTAGTGAGAAGTTATTATCTTAGTTTAGTCTAGTAATGCAGTTTCTTATACATAAAACCCGTTTATTGCATACGATTTCTACTCGGTCAGCTGTTTCAAATTATTTAAATTGTTTATAATTTATTTCCTTATAGAAAACGTTCTGTAATTATTATTATTATACGTTTCTTTTATACTGACTTAATGGATTTCTTTTTAGCTTCGTTAATAGGCGGAGGGAACCTGGGAACCTAGTAAGAAGTTAAGCTAAGAAGAACATACCTGGTGAGTTTCCGGTTTAAATAAAGCAGGATCATAAGTAGCTCCTTCTTCCGTCTGTGCTATCCTTGGCGCTGTGCCGTTGGCCACCATGTTCACAGATTCCGCTAAGGCTCTTATACCTGAGGAAGATATATATTTTATGGAAGGACCCAACTATTATAAGATTTTTTCTTCAATTTCACCCTATATCCTAGGAACCTAGTATTAAGCCACTCCAGTCTCCATTTTCCACTGAATTCTGAAGACACCGCGTGTTGAGCGGCGGAACTAAACGCTAATAGATAATAATAAATAAATAATATTTAATTTCATTCATTCCCCTAGTAGGAATCGAACCCACATCCTCCGCGTTTAGTCACACGCTTGTGCCACTGTACCACGGTACTTCACCTCACGGTATTAATAAATTTTTCTATATTAATAACACATTTTTATTAATAATTTGATTAATTATTAATTAAACAGACAAACAAACAGAATTAGCTATATACCTTCAGGATAAAGGTATTTGTTGTACAATGTGTCCACAGTATCCTCGATGGTGCAAGGGAAGCTCTTCTGCAACAGTATCGGTCCAGTATCTAATCCGTCATCAGCCCAGAATATGGAGAGACCGCATGTGGTGTCTCCTTCTATTAATGTCCTGTAAAAAAAATTATTAAAATAGGTTTTTTTTAGATTCCTGCTGACTTGGCGGGGTGAGAGGGAACCTAGGAACCTAGTGTTAAGGCTCTTCGTTCCCATTAAGACACATCTGTTCATCATTTTTCGTCGAATTCTGGAGACATTGCGTGCTGAGTGGCGGAGTTCAATGCCATGCTTTTTGGCTCGTTACCAGAGCGAAAAAATGTTAAATATTTAATTTCTGCGAGTGGGAATCGAACCCACAACCGTCGCGCTTACAGTACACGTTACGCTTGTGCCCCTGCGTCTCGACTGGCCTCTAATAAATAGAAGGTACTATTTTTATTAACTGAATTATATAATCTACTTAAATATATTTAATAAGTCTAACAATAATAAGAATTTATTTAATACTAGCGGCCCGCTCGCGGTTTCACCCGCGTGAACAATGTTATTATTAATTTCTGTCTCCATGACTACGTCCTAGTGACGTCTATGCAAAATTTGAGACTCCTAACATTTGTAGTAACAAACTTTCGACCCCAAAAACAACCCCTTAGAAGTCGAATATTGCAAATTCCCTTCTTAGCGAGCACCTACGTCCTATAGGTAACTCCTATGCAAAATTTGAGATTCCTAACACATGTAGTTTCTGAGATTTCGTGATGAGTGAGTGACCTTTCGATTTTATATATATAGATGAATAATATTACAGATTTTTTTATTTACCAATTTATTGAAGAAGCACCTCTATGCCGTGGCAGGATACTGGGGTGATAGCAAATACTCTGGTACTTCGGATAAAGGATAACCTCCATGGGTATGAATTGAGTGCAAAATGGCAATACGTTGATGTCTGCATTTACCTAAAAAAATAAAGGAATATATAAAACCATATTGGGGAAAGGAGTGTCTCAACACTATGTTCTCTCTGATTGCCCTGTTGTGAAAAAAAAAACTATATGTACCTATAGGTTGTCGGTCGTTCGTTTTAACGATGTGTCATTATGGTTTAATATATAAAGGTATTATATTCTATTAGGTATTTCCTCATTACAAATTAAATTAATATTTTTTTTTTAAAAGAAAATTGAAAATAATTAGCTTGTTTATGTATTTCTTCAATTTTTTTTTTTCATCTTCACGCTGTATCCCGCATGTAGCGGGGTAGACAGAGGAAGTGTAGGGTTTAGACATTCCGCTTCCCACTTTCTTCCGAACTCTGGAGGCTTAGGAGGCAGAGCAAAGAAAAGAAAATATTAAACACTTCATTTCCTTTAGCGGAAATCGAACCCATAATCCGTTGTTTACAGTTATTTTCCAAGGATAATTTTATCTGCATTATAACAATCCATCTTTGTGTAGTTACAATAGCAGTTTCAATTAGTGTGATAGCCATTTTATAATTTACATTTACATTTATAGTTTCAATATAATTTGGCACAAAAGGGGGATAAGATAGGGGGGGTCACAGGTTCTCACAGAGCGCGTGATAACAAACACGCATCTCAGACGTGTTATTAGGAAATGATTAAAAGCAGCTGTTTACAAGTGGGTCAAACATAAGTGACATTTCGATATGAACCCTAGAACAATAGTACTTATATAATGCTAAACTTCTATAGACTTAAATTTCCCAAGAAAAATAATAGCTTAGTAAAGAAAAATATATTTATTAACGAGATGAAAAAAAAAAATACGAATCTACGCCTCTTGGAAATTATCAGCTATATTATAATATTTTTTATTTACTTACTTTTCATAAAAAATAGTAATGTTATTACCTTATTTGAACAGGCGTTTTTAAAAATGTCATACAGTATGTATATTATATACAAGCGTGACATATTTAAGAATTTTCCGCTTGAAAATATATTGTCATTTATATTGTACCATTATTTTACATAAGTGTCCTAATTAATATTTATAATATTCTTTTCTCAATAACTATTTTTATTTTAAAGCCTTCTAAGTTAGTTGAGAGTTGAACCCAGTGTTAAAACACTCTGTTTTCCAGTTTCCGACCAATTCTGGAGTCATTAGGTTACGTATATAATGGCGGAAGTCAGCTCCGCGCTTTTCCTCGACACCAGAGCGAAGAAATGAAAATATTAAATATTTAATTTCTCAGTCATAAGAATCGAACCCACAACCTGTAATGCTTACAGTCTATTACTTAGAGATTTACCAAAATCTATAAACTTTGCATTTCATAAGTAACGTATAATGTTTAGAAATATAACGTTTAAATATTATTAATTAACAAAAATGTTTTTTTAAATAAATAAACTTACAGATTTGTAATCCTCCAATACTTCCGGTATAATTTTTCCTTTGATCCTCCATGTTTTATATTTGAACACTGGCTTTCCATTCTGTGCTGCTATGGTGGCTATGGGAAAAGTAAATAAAAAATAAATAAAAAATAATAATAAAATTTTACATTTAACTATTAAATTGCTAAAATAATCTATTAAAAATATCGATTTTATAATTTGAAATTTAAAAAAACTGCAATTCTTTACACTAAATCGTGATTTTACGTTTTCATAAAATTTTAAAGGATAAACAAATTAATGTACATAAAGGTATAGTAATATTATTTTCGTGATTTTTTAGTTATTACTAGCTTTAAGTATGTTAAATTTACATTTATTAGCAAAGATCTAAAAATATGCATTTAAAAAATTATGTTTTTAGTGTTTAGACACTCTGTCGACATTGAGACACTTTCCGTCGAATTCTGGAGGCATTGTTACGGGGCGGAACTCAACGCCGCAATCTTTTATCTTCTTAAGAAATATTTTATTTTGTTTCTAGAAAATCTTTGCTAGTTTAAAAAGATAATTAAAAAAACATTACCCATAAATTAAGAAAAAATATTTATTTTCAAACCAGCATTAGGTATAATTATTTTTAGGAAGAGAATAATTAACTTCATAAAACAACTTTTATCATAATTATTCTTATATAACAATTTGAATATAGCGTTACTTAGAAATATTTATTTTACTTAGCGAATTCACTTTATATTTTACCTGATATAAACTCATTATGTCAGAAAGTTTTTTGGAAATTGATAGATATTTATAAATATTTTAAAATAAATAAATAAAAAATACTAGTAGACTTTAGATTTAGCAAAGCTTACCCAAAGGATCTTCTCTGTTGCCTTTGTCCAGCACTGTGAACACACCCACCACCTGATGTCCATCTTTCTGGAGAAGCTTAAACACTTCTGCTGCAAACGTACTCTGTCCTATTATGGCAACACGAAGCTGTTTCTTCGGAGCCTATGAATATACTTTATTAGAAGTTAAATTTAATAAAGCTTATTAAGAAAAAAATACAGTATGTTTGCATGACGGTTGTGGGTTCGATCCCCACTCGAGGAAGTGAAATATTTATTTACGTTTGCTTCCATTTCTTCGCTCTGGTGTCGAGGCAAATCGCGGCGTTGAATTCTGCCAATCAACACGCAAAGCCTCCAGAATTCGGCAGAAAGTGGGGCACGGAGTGTTCTAACACTAGGTTCCCTCTGCCTACCCTGCTATGTGCGGGATACAGCGTGAAGCTGATTACAATATGGTTGATGAGTCGTGGACGTTCTGAAGTTAAATTTTCTGAACTTTTACACAAATCACACTCAGGAAATTAGTAATAATTAAAAATAAACAAAAATCCTAAAATCAAATCTGGCAGCCATTACACGCCAACCGTACTGTATTAATTAATTATTAAAAACGCACTGAGTAATTAAAAAAGCGAAATTGAAAAAAAAAAAATCATACAAATATATAAAAAAACTAAAAAAATAATAAACAAAACACGTAAAAATGTAATTACCTCATCTGGCACAGCAACTGGTGGCATTCTTTTTTTTATTTCAAACCTTACTCCAAACGGCCGTCCAAGCCGCGAACCAATAACTAACTAACTCGAAACCTCACTCCTCATCCTATATAAAGAAGTTCTATCTTCGGTTCAAACTCGCGGTTATCTCACCAATAAAATTTAACCGGTACACGCGTGAACAGCTGATTTTATGTTATGAAATTTTATGTTGGTATTTTATTTTCTAATATCTAATGTCATTTTGTATTTTTGGGCATTTTTTTTGCATCTACCTACTTCCGAAAAAAAATCTTCACTATATTTTATCTTTAATGCGTAAAATGGAAGAATCTCTAATTTCACTTTGCTTTTCTAATTCTTTGGCAAAGAGCGGTTGAGACAATACGCGAAAAGTGGGGAGGGGAGTGTCTTGACACTAAGGTCTACCTCTCCTGCTTCGTGCAGGATACACAACTATACCTTCCACTAAACAAATAATGATATACCAAATTGTAAAGTTTACTCAAAACTTTTAAAAGAAAAATATCTTTAACCACGTGTTCCCAAATTGATACAGCGGCAGCGGTCGAGAATAGGTTAAATATGCATATCTATCTGTATATTGCATAATATTACTTAAACTTTCAAGAGAACACTTTTTTTGTTGATACCTACAGTTATCATATTTCTATATACTTATTGGAGACCAGAGGCCTTTAGAAGCCAGGGGCCCATTCTTCTTCTTCTTCATGCCATTCTACGCGGTTGACTGTCTGCCTGGTGCACTCGTAGAGAGGGTCATTGAGGGCAGCCTTCATTTGGTCTGTCCTTCGCATGGCGGATCTACCGCGTGGCCTGCTCAACCCTCAACTTTTCCCTGAATCAGATGGCGTTGCTTGGAAATATCTTCTTGTCTAGAAATATGTACGCGACTGAAATAAAGGGAATGAAATATTTAATATTTTGATCTCATCGCTCTACGTACAATGCTTCTGGAACTCAGCGTAAAGTAGGGAACGGAAGTGTCTTAGCACCAGGTTCCTAGGTTCCTCTGCATACCATGCCTTGTGCGAGATAATCATCGACTAGCTATAGCTGTAGCTGATAAGATATTTTATGCTTATATACTATACATTATAATATAAGTAAATAAATGTTAAAAGTAACCGGCTGAAGAGTTCAATATTATACAAGTTCATTAACCGTGGTTTTTGTAATCGTTACCAATACGAAGAAGTGACGTCATCTTACTTAAACAAGTTTTCTTATGTGCAATAAAATATTAAATATTTCATTTCCTCGAGTGGGAATCGAACCAATAATCTGTTGCGTTTAGTGCAACTCTTAGTGCCTCTGCGCCACAACTTAACGTGTTACGTAAAGCGGAGAAATTTCTCACCAATTAAGTTTTCTATTAGAAATGTAAGTATAATCTAAATTTCTATGGTAGTAGTATTAATAATGTTATCACATCAATAGAAAATGATAGATCGGAGAGCGGAGAGTTCATCCAATATATTTTCCACAGCTACATAAAAGTTGTCAATCATCTTTTGTATTATTTATTGTACTAAGGTCAACTCGCAATTCGTCGAAAACGAACAGACGATAATAAACACAAACAGTTAACAGACGCTTAACCAGTTTGAACTGGTTCATATTTTGAAACGAACACAAGATTGAAGAAATTAATGTCACTTGTTGAAGTAGATGGATTGCTTATTTTGATACTTGCTTTTTTTTATAAATGTCTTTTAAAGGTATAAGTTCTTTTTTTAGGTAGATATTAAAGGTAAAGGGAACCTAGGAACCTGCTATTACACACTCTGTTTCTATTAAAATACTTTCGTTCCCCATTTTTCACGGGATTCTGGAGGCATTGCGTGTTTAGTGGTGGAACTCGCTTTGCCTGAGCAACAGAGCGAAGAAATTAAATATAAAATCGAACCCACAACCTGTTGCGCTTTCAGTTATACGCTTGTGCCTCTACACCACGACTGGCCTCACTGTAAGTTCATATATCCAAAAAAAATATTTTTATAAAAATAAAAAGTTACTTAGTAACTTTATGAAATATTGCAAAACTATAAAAAATAATATGTTCATGTTTAGTAGCTATATCATTCAATATCTAGTTAAATCTAGTTTGAAAATAATAAAAAGGAAAGGAAACTAAAACATTGTAAATAATCATTCAAACTCACGTTTAACGATTGCTTATCATTAATTTACATGTACAGTAGTTTAGTTTTAGTTAAAATTATAAAATTATATTTTTCTGACTATAAAATTGACTCTAAAATTCTGACTATAAAATTGGGGAAACGAATTATTAACATTCCCCCATCAGGTTAGATAAAATGTGGTTCGAAGTACCGCCTCTCAACGTGAGAAAGCAGTGGGCGGAGGGCCTCAACAGTACATTGTCACTCTTTTCCCCATTGTCTTCTCCTTCCTCGTGCCATTAATCCAGGCTTATGCCAGGGTCTACCTTCATACTCCACTTTGCACTGGTTAGACGGTTAGACATCCAACCTGCGCCGCTTCTTTTTTTTTCCGGGAGATCTCACACCAGGGACTGATATACCAAGGCACTTGCATCCGACATAGTTCCTAGACCAGCGCGCAACGTGGGCAAACTGCAGGATAAAGCGTGAAACTAAACCAAAAATGTTAGAAAATCATAAAATTGGAAATCAAAAATTTGGGAAATTGGAAAAATCACCACTCTACACAAAAATTGGAAATATATTATTATTATTATTAATTAAATAATAATATTATGCAAGTCATTATAATTATAACAGACATATAAAATTACAACTACAATTATATCATTGAGAAATTATTTTTAAACGGTAAGAATGTGCCAATATAGCACCAATTATTGTTTAACCATAACCGGCTCGAGGCGGATCGGTGCGTGCTCGTCACCAACCGGCCGTTTGACCTGAGATAACTATGAAATATTATTTGTTTTCTCATATCAGTTTCATTATCAGCTGTTTGGCTGTACCTATACTGTTATTGAGTGATTTGTGTGGAATATTTGGTAGAAATAATTATAGCTTAAACCTAATCATAAAATAAGTATAAAAAATTTCATGAATTTCCGTGAAATACTTACAATTATGAAATGTGGCAAGAAGTGAGAACTTACAATACAAATAAAGGAAAAAGTCCAGAAAGTGAAAAATTATAGTTATTTATAGTTAATTTCATACAAAATGAGTGTATATGCCCACAAACTATGTTTGCCAATTTTTTTAGGATATAATTCCTGTTAACATATAATCGGAAAATTGCTACGGATTGGTTTGCGTCCAGAGCCAGGGACGGACATAGGTCATTCATAGCGTATGACTATTAACCCGACAGCTTGTGAGTTTGATTCCCACTCGAGGAAATTAAATATTTTTTATTTCTTAAAGAGTGTTTTAACACAAAGCTTCCTAACCTTTCCTATCCGGGATAAGCTGATATAAATAAGTTTAATTTAGGAAAAAAATGGCTTGTTATTTTAGTATGTTTAACTAAACTGTTATACACTAAATAAATTGTAATTTTAATTTGTGGGAATTTGATAAAAAAAAATGTTTGTTTATTTCATATCTAGGTATTTATGCACTAACTCTGTTTCCCTGCGTAAATCCCGATCCTGCAAGAATTTCGGGATCGAAGTAGCCTGTATGTTGCTCCATAACTTTCACCATCTTCCAAAGTCTCATAAAAATCTGTTCAGCAATTCCAAAGATTAGTTTAGACACACAAAAAATCTGTCAGTCTTTCTGTTTGCCAGAGAGACAGACTAAATATACTATATATCGATCGATTTGAAGAATATTTTCTTAGAAAAATATTGTTTCATTATGTCCCATTGTTTGGGCCATCTCCATTGTTTGAAGAACAAAAGATGATGTGGTGGACATTTCATACATTGAATCGATCATTAGACTTCTTGAACTAAAGTAGTCAGTACATTTTGAATCTAGATATGATTTTATTACTATTAATAATAGCAGTGACGGTTCTAGAGGTATCTTCTTACAACTTGACATTAAAGTTTCCAATGTGGTGTAATTTAGAATTTAACACGTGTGTATTTAACCTAAATGTTAATTTCGATTTTCTTTCATAGATTTGTTTGGTATGTGTTAACTATTTTATGTTATTTATTGTTGACTATATTTTTTATGTTTTTGCTTTCACATACACATATATGGCCCAAGATCCAAGGGATCCCAGATCTACGTCAATATAGCAAAGTTGAAATTTTAAGAATTATTAGTCTAACATGTAATTAAGACGGCATGGGTACTCACTAATTTGAAAGTGGGGCCCTATCAGAGGTAGTGCCAACTAAAGGTAAAATCCACGCTCACCTACGTTAAACTACAAACGCTCGTATTTAAATACGTGAAATACGTCTTTAAGAATAATGAAAAAAAGGTAGGTTTATTATTGCCAGACATTTTACGTGGACCTTTACTTTCGCCAAACAACCTAAAGGTTCTTTAAAATTGAGGCAAACTACGTCACGCTACTACTAAAAGCCTCTGTTTTACGTATATACTGCTTACAGGATGTTTTCAAGACCCTTTATAAGCAGCCAGATTATTCTGATGAACCAATAATCTTCCTAGACGCAATAGAGTCGATCTCTGAAAAGACCCCCACTTTCAAGTTTTTTGAAGTAGTGTTTCTTAATTACATATTAGATTAATAATCCTCAAAATTTCATCATTTGTTAAGATGACGTAGGTCTCGGAGCCCTGGGATCTCAGTCTAATATACATTCGTTCGTGTAATTAATACATTTTACACTTTTATTTTTTTTAACCAATTTAATGCAAGTAGAAACCTGAAGTTACTTAACTATTTGATACTTTTTAAACTTTTAGGTTCTACCTTCTAAAAAAACAACTGAAAACATTATAAATAACATGCCTCTATCAAAATCCTTGGGTTTTTCAATGCAAGACACTTTTGGAAAATATGTCAAGGAAAAGCTACCACAGGAACAGACCGGAACTGTTGGGAGTGGAGTTGGAATTAACGAGTTTACTGTCAATGATGATGAAGTTGATGATGATGATGACATAGGGGAAGATCTTCTTAGGTTAAAAGGTATTTTTTTTATTTTATACGTATTTTCCACATTAGGTAGATTGGTAACTAATTTATTATTAAGACGTTGTGTTTTCCAATTTCCGTCACTTAATAGATTACGTATTAGATAGTTAAAAACGAATATAGCTATTTATAATGTTGTTAGCTAATTAGTTTAAAAGGTATTAATAATAATTATTATCATTTTTTCCATACACAGCAGGGTAAGCAAAGGGAACCTAATGTTAAGATAATCTGTTGCCCATTTTCCGCCGAATTCTTTTCCTCAATACCAGGGCGAAGAAATGGAAATACCTACATTTAAATAAATATTTAATTGAACCTACAACCGTCGCGTTACAGTCACACCCTTGTACTCCTGCGCCAAACGGCCAAATCCAATTATCTAATAATTATAAATTTTTCCAAATAAGGTTTTTTCTCAGTCAGGAATATATACGATAGCAGAGAGATTGTGAAGGTCGGTGATTGAACCTGTCTTGCTTCATTCACATGCACCTTTCTAATTGCTATTTGATGTAACCTAAGTATAGTGCTAGTGCTTGCAGTTCTTTAGCCTCGATGAATGTCTGGCTTAGTATTCTAATCTATATTTATTTATTTACTAGCGACCTGCTCGCGGCTTCGCCCGCCTTAACTACTGAATTATTTATATAATGTATGTTTGCAAAGCCCTTAAGATAATGTAAAAATTAATTAAACCCTAATGCAACCAGCATTTTCGTAATTCCAATAAGGATTTTCCAATTGTTTTAAAATAAACGCAAATAAATAACACAATCTAAATCTTCTTCGCTATAGAGGCAGGCGGGTTTTTTTTTGAGCTTGTGGTTAATGCTGTTAAAACAGCGACTCCGGTTGGGTAGGCACTACGTGGCTGCCTGTGAAGAAAATTAAATAGAATGCATCGGCCGGGAATCGAACCCGGGCCGCCCGCGTGGCAGGCGAGCATTCTACCACTGAACCACCGATGACTGCTCACGACGCGCTTGTATAAGCAAAACGTCACGGGGCGCGTTTCGCAGCAAGGATGTTTTGATATTGTAACAACTTCTAAAGTACTTATTAAAATGAAAAACAGTAAAAGACTGTTTTGATCTACATTAAATGGTCAACGTAACTAATATACTTATTTATATACTGAGAGTAAGGGATAAGTAAACCTTGACTCGATAAAGCTGATGTGTAAACGGCGTGATGTGTTAACAATTAAATACGTTTTTCTCTAAAACTATTCGCAATTTCGAAATTGTGTAAAAAGCAAATTTTATCTTCGTTTAACGTAGAAATTTAATAAAGTATTTTAAAGGATAAGGATTAATACTATTATGGAAAAATATCCCTCACAATAAAAAATATATTGAATTTACAATTTTTAGACAGAAATATGATCACTACGCGTTATCCTTAAAAAATACGAATATGCTGTCGCTGACTTTTTTGTTGATATTATTAAGAGGAACAATACTCCAGTACATTATTTTCATGTAGTACTTACCATTAAAGCAGCGCATGCGCGAAAGTGTCTCAACGGGTAGGACTTTATACACATTTATCGTATTTATGGTAATTTACATAAGAATGTACAAATAATAAACTATATATAAACCTTCCCTGAGAAATACTCGACCTAATGGTGAAAACCGCGTCAAAATCCGTTGGGTGGTTTAGAAGAAGAAGAGTTAGAAAGTTCAGACAGACACGAAAAGCGACTTTGTTTTATAAGATATAGGATAATAAAAACGTAACGGATCCGTGTCTACATCGAATTATATAAGAAAAAGTGTTATACATTAATGTATGTATGTATTGTATGTATTAATGTAAAAGATTAGCGCGGCGTTGAGTTCCGCTGCTCATCACGTAATGTCTCCAGCATTCGGCGGAAAGTGGGGAATGAAAGTGTCTTAACACTAGGTTCATCACTAGGGTCATCAATGTATGAATATTATCTTTAAAATTATAATGTTATTAGATCACAAAAATAATTTTGATAAAAATTTTTTGATGAAAATAAATGTATAGTATAATAGCATTTGCCTGGAATTTACATTTTTTTAAATTTTTCTGGGCAAATTTTGTTGTAAATAAATTTCTGGCGTGGGCACCAAACTATTCTGGGGGGACACTTATAAAATGTTGACAAACTTAAATTACAGGCGTATTCACTTATTAATAAGTATAATGTGAACTACTGTAAGCGTGTACTGGTTTTTTTGTTAATCTTGACTTCTTTTAATTCTTGATATAAAAGAATTAAACTTATAGTTTAATTCTTTTATACTAACTTGTAAATCTTTAAAACAACTCATATATTTTTTGTTATAATTTTTTTGTATTAAGACACTCCATTTTCCACTTTCCGCTCAACTTTTAAGATACTCTCTTTCATTTCTGTAATGTTGACAATTTAATTAGTGCTTATTTTTTTTATTATTTTCGTTTAGATATAGCAGATCGTCGAAGATCCATACGAATGCAGTCTGTAGCTGGACGCCGGCGAAGTCACTCTCAAGTAGCTCGCAGGGAGAAACTCAACACTCAAAGCCTACTAAGCCATAGAGAACATTCACTACGTTCTAGTTTGGAACGACGTTAGCCACGCTGATATATTTTTAATTGTATTTAAATAAATGATTTGTAAAAATTTTTATCTTTTTACTAAAATATTATTCCCTCGAGTCAACATTAATATATGAAATTTCTTAATGCTCTGTATTCCGCACATAGAAGGTAAGCAGAGAGAACTTGGGAATCTAATACTAAGACACTCAAACTCCATAAGATTTTCCTCCGAATTTTTGAGACATTCCATTTTGAGTGGCAGAAATCAACACCGTACTTTTCCAGAGCAAGGAAATGAAAATATAAAATATTTATTTTTTCCGAGTAGGAATCGAACCCACAACCTGTAGAGTTTACAGTCACTTGCATCCCTGCGTCACGACTAGCCTCAACCTTTAATGTTGTTAATGAAACTCAAATCGTTTGAACCAGACATAGGCCATATTAACTGAAGACCTAATATTCAATATTATTAAAATAAGATAATAAAATTAAAATTAATATTTGAAAATATTTAAAGTATTTACTTTATAAAAATAATCTTGAAAGTGATGTTATGGTTTTAGTTTGGTTGGAAATAAAAAAATATTACATTTTAAAAAGATTTTTCATAAAATATTTTATCTATACTATATATATAACGAGACCCTCAACGAGATTTTCATTTATATATTAATTAACATACTATATTTTAAATATGTATATTTAACAAGAGCCTACTAATATATCGTGGGCAAAATATACGACTAAGGTATTTGCTATTGACAATGTAAATCATTGATACTAAATTTGTTGAATAATCTTCCAATGTCTATACTTTACTAAAAATATTCGACCTGCCTTGTTCTATCATATTATACAGTACATTGCTAGAAATTTCTACAAAGGCAGTTTATCGCATTCCATATTTCTTAAAAATACACAGTATAGCTATTAGCTGGTACAGTGATTCCCAAAGTGGTCTATATCGACCCCCAGGGATCGATACAGAAAGTACTATTAATATAATTTTGACATTAAAAAATTGTTTAAAATTATAATATAATTAATATCATCGGTCTCAAACTGCTTTCACTGGATCTTAGAGGTTTTTATATGTGAGTCAACCCACTCTAACACAATCGGGGACTTGCTTTTGAAAGTATTAAATATAAACAAAGTGTTTATAAACTACTGCACTATTGTTAGAAAACTGAAAAACTTGACAAAGGGGCTACGATAGTAAAAAGTTTGGGAGCCTCTGAGCTAGTATCTTAAAAGAATATGTTTAATATACTTATAAAAGTGATAATATTCGATGATAACATTTTATTACCATTATGAAGGTAATGACGCAAGAGTTTCTCATATTTGGCATTTGATATAAATAAATAAATTGTCTGAAAGAAAAGTGGGATTAAGTACTAAAATTATGACTAAATTTAAACATAGGTTAATGAGTACGTAAAATAATATACTGTATTGTCCAGACAGCATTTAAAAATATGATTAATATTAATAATTAAATCAAATTTTAAAGCCTTTTATTTTAATTAAAAATAGAGTTATTAATTATTAAAAATTTTTATAAAAATAATTTT